>JARUPY010000391.1:0-188878 GCA_029817715.1 Melastoma dodecandrum | reverse complement strand
GTCGCCAGGCGCGAGGTAGCTCGGGTCCAGATACCCCAGTGTCCCCGCGGGGGGAGTGCGGGTTGATCGAGCGTCCCCTGCCTGGCCTCTCAACGCGAGGCCAAAATCACCAAGCCGCGCATTCTGCTTCTCGTCGATCAACACATTGCAGGACTTTATATCACGGTGGATGACGGGTGGTTCCAACGAGTGCAGCCACCGAACAGCCTTCGCGACCTGCAGCGCCAGCCTGATCCTCCGAGCAAGCCCGGGCGGGTGTGCCGATCCATGCAGGAGCTCGTGCAACGACCCATTAGGCATATACTCCACAACCAGGATCAACCTCCCATCACTAGCATCATCGCAGAACCCGACAAGGTTAATGAGCCTCCTGTTCCTAATCCGCGACAGGACCCCGGCCTCGTTCTCGGAAGGAGAAACTCCCGAATGAGGAACCCACCGTGGCCCGTTTGACGGCGACCAAGAGCTTCCCGTCATCGAGGAGTGCACGGTAGACACTCCCGTGGCTCCCTTTGCCGAGGAAGTTGGAGGAGGAGAAGCCGTCGGTGGCCGCGAGGACCTCAGAGTAACGGAATTTCCGGATCATCAGCTGGGAGTCAGGGGCGGTGGGGGAGATCTTCTTGCAGTCGCAGACGGATAGGGCACCATCTCCATTACAAGAGAAGTAACCCATTTTTGGGAGGGAGGAGAAGGTCGAGATCCCAATCCCACCTCCTCTTGAAGATTGGGAAATGATTTAAGATTTGATCAAAGTGGGTAGAACAAGGGAATCGCATCAGAGCGCATAGGACTCGTTTTGTTAACTTTTAAAAAGGATGTGTTGGATTGCTTTGGCGTGGAATTGTTTGTTGTTCGGAAAGCGAAAGCCGAAAATTCCAATCTGGGTCTGTATTATCATTTTATCAAGGATGAGTTTTAATGTGTTGTAATAAACTTTTCCTTCTTCCGATGAGAGAAGTCGAAGTCGTTGTGTGGGGGGTGGGGAGGATAGGTGAGATTTTTGTAATGCGGGGGGGGGGGGGGGGGGGGGAGAATTTCTCCTTTTCTCCGAGGGGCGATGGGGTTTTGTTGGTCGAATCGATAAAAAGTAGGATTGGTGGGAATAAAGCGGGGGGTTTGTCGCACGACTCAACACCAACACAACACGTTAATCGGTCCGTTCATCGAAAAAGAAATGCAAACATAACACGTTACATGTTGATAAAAGTTCAAAGAAACATGGAAAACACGACCATCCTCTCTGGAGTGGCGTTGATGAGAATATAATTTGTGATTGGAAATATCGTAAAAACATGTTTTTACAAAAATCGTTTTTTTTTTTTTAACTCATCCCAATTGTCCAACGCGTATATCTCATGTTTTTATCCGAAAGAGTTGAAAGCGTTGGAACCGGAATACGCCACCCGTCCAGCGAGAGATCACAAGATTTAACATACGGATGCCTATCATTTTCTATGAGCCTATCACCCAAAATTTTTAGTAAGAATAACGTGTCTTTGTACTTTACAATTCAATCTATATCCACTCATTTTACTTTTCCCCCTCTTCCCCCTTCTTTCCTTTCCTTACCTTTCTTTTTTTAAGATTCGATTTGCTTTTTCATTTGTTTATTTGCTAAAATAGCCAGCATCATCCGCATTGCCATGCCATCGATTACGCCTTTTTATGTAAAATGCCACGCCTCGTGATTTTCCTTTTTTTTGTTTCTCTTTCTCAAATTTAGAGTTTCGTGTATCGGGAGGGCCTTCAACTTGGATGGAAACAAGTATATATTTATTCGCTTATTTCCAAAACCGAATTGATCTTGTTATATTTCGTAGATTTGGTTAAAGAATCCGACTGTATTGCTAAATATATACAAATGTGAGAAAGTTGAGTTGAGAGCCTGATGTTCTCAAGGCCCACTACCCCCTCCTTATTGGGCCGGTAATTCATGGGCCATAACACTCGGTATATGATACAATCGAGTCTGTCTGTCTCTCTGCGTGAGTGTGCGTGCATAAACAGAAGTGAAAGGATTTTTACCACTATGTTTTACAAAACTATCGCTGCAGAATTCCATTTCTTCTTCTTCTTTCATTAGTTAACTTACAAACAACACGTTATTTAAGAATCAGATGTTAATCCGATTCTATCAAAATCATAAAGAAAGAACAATACAATATAAGAAACCAACCCCCCCACCCAGTATATGAATATGATACGTGCAGGCATGGAATGTCGTTGCCGGTTGTGACAAAAGCTACTTTGCATCTTCTTAAATAGACTTGAGGTTGTAGTATTACCACCACCACCACCTCCTCGTACCGCATTCTACTTGTATCCGTCCTTCGGAACAAGAATTTATTTATGTGACAAAGAAGGAACGCTCTTCCCACACGTCGCCTCTCCATTACTCGCAACACCTTGTCACGAAGTTTATCTTTTTATATCTTCTAGCCCTCTACAAATTTTCAAAATCTTTTTTCAATTCAAGATGAGAGACAAGTACTCGATTGACATACGATCATGACAAAGTGAGTCAGAAAATTCTTTCTCAACTGGAGACCTCATCCAGAAGCTTATATCTTCGCACCTTACTCCTCGACACTAGTCTCGGTCCCCCACCACGATCCGCCATCTCTTCCGACTGCCCCCTGGTTATGATCCTCTTCCTCAGGGTCGTCGTCGTGGGCGAAACCCCCAGCAACTCCTCCCCAGTCTTCTTCACCTTGCCGTTCCCTTTACTGAATATCTCCAACCCATCAGGCTTCCAAGATAAACTCTTCCTCAGTTTCTTGGTGTGGCCGTCGTCCCGGTCGCTCTCAGCCGCCTTGCTTCGAGAGGAGTTGGGATCCAACAGGTTCTTCTGCGCGGCCGCTACGGCCTTTCGGGTCGAGTCCCCCGGATCCTCCATCCGGGAGGCCAGGCACCAGTTGCATACCTGGTAGGACCAATCCCTGGGGTACTGATTGCTACAGTAGCTGCCGACAGGCACGACGGGATCAAAAAACCCTTCCTACCCTTAACATCCAATACTGGAAGAGGCGTCTTACCTGTGCTGGTAACGGGAAAGGCAAACCTTGCAGCGGTGGAGCTCGTCGGGGATCCCGGAGTCCCCGCACATGCAGCACTCCGCGGGCGCGACGTCGGCCTTATCGGATCGATTCATCGTTTCATCTTACTCTTAGTAGAGAGACGGAGTAATCAGAACTAGAGAGATGGAGATGGTCGGCCAGAAAGAGTCGCTTCTGCATCGCATAAATATTTTCTCAAAAAGAAATTAAAAGAATTGAAGGTATCGCAATCGTTGTCGCGTATGCTTGGAAAACGAAGGACACTCACTATTAATGAATGTAAAAAAAAAGGATGAAGGAAAATTTATTCGTATCTTACAGTGATGCTCATAAGGAAAAAAAAATAAATAAAAATGGGGAACATTCCCTTCTGGCAGCGTCCATACATTTCTTTCCTTTTTTCTTTTACTCTAAAAAAAGTACAAAATAATATGTCCGCCGAATATAATTCATTCTATGTGCTCCACCGCTTGGGGGGCTCACCTTTTTGAAGCCTTAAATTGATGGGACTTGTTTGCCACACGGTTTACTTCTCTTCGAAAGCATAGATTCGGGGTAAAATCGAAAATTAGGCAAAGCAGGTTCTCGAATAAATTGAGTGATTTTAAGTTTTAAATTTTTGAAAATTGGAGATATTAAGTACGTTTTTTAAGTTTTCTCTTCGAAATCAACCCGGAGAACCGAAAACGGCCCAAGTCCTCAAGGGGAAGAAGGACGACGAACACCAAACGCCCTCGTCTCCACCCCATATACTTATCGCCTGAGGGAGAAGGGCTGGGGTGGTGGGGATAATAATATAAAAAAATAAAATATCATCCCACTAACAACCTAATAAAGTGAGGGGTATCGTAGATATCCTAAAAATGAGACACATGGCAACCTTCATCGAACTAAAAATTAAATAAAAAAAAAAGGAAAAGAAATCATTTAAGAGGAAAAGGGAGGAGACGGACACCAAACGAAATGTCCCCTCCCTTCATTTCATCTGATTAAAAAGTAAAAAAAAAAAAAGAGCTCATCCAAGAGGAAGAGGAACGAGGCGACGGACACCAAACGAAATTCTCCCTGGGCTGGTTTTATGAACTTGCTGAGTTTTGGATTTTTTTTTTTGGCTTTTTTCGTCTTATCAATAATCGTCCATCGTCGCCTTCTTTGTTGGGGTGGTGGCGGTAGTGCTTCCGATCGGGGTATACACGCACATATTTTTTTTTCTTGGACTTCTTTTTGATGGGTTGATTGCAGCTCGTCTCGCCCTCGTCGATGTTTTGCTGATCTCTCTCCCCCCACCCCGGAGTTCTATCTGATCGTCGATACGTGGTACGTCCATTTCGTTTTTCCGAAACACAACATCCCATCTACAGGGAAAACCACTAAAATCATTGCGATTTCGCTCGATTCCCGGTCGAAATTCGATGACCTTACTTCCGTCTGCTTTGGCCGGAAACTTTTCCCGGGTATTTGTTGGTTTGCTTTGTTTTTGTTCCTTTACCGTAAAGTTCGGTGTTTTCTTCGATTTTCTAATTTTATTCCTTGATCGTAAAATTTGTCTCTGTCTTCCTTTCCCGACTCTTACTACTAGCAAAAACTCTTGTTTGTCCCCACCACTGTAGGAATGAATACTCCAGTCCCACTGATGCTTCTCACCAAAACCTGTGATGTAGAAATGTAGACATAATACCGAAATCGGTATCCGAACTAATAAATTGATTCTAAATTTTAAAATTAAAGAACTGACCATCCACCCGAAACCTACACACTCCTTATTTCGACCCCCACGAAACATTTGAAAATTCATGTGTGGTTCGCATGATAGGAAGAGTAGAACAGCGGTTTAAAGGACAAAATTTTGTTGGGTAGACCCAACCAATTCCCCTATAAACAAATAATTTCTCGGGGGGGGGGGGGGGGAGGGGGGAGAGAGAGAGCGGTGTGTTGGATTGACATGACTTGCCATCTGAACCCCAAAACTTGCACACAAATGAGGGTCTCTCTCTCTCTATTGGTCAAGGTGGGGGGTGGAGTGGAGGAAAACCCAAAAACGGACAGAGTTTTGGAGGGACCCCCAGGATGGAAAACATGGGTCGACTGACTGATTGATTTTTGATTGATTTGATTGATTGTAGATCCTCCGATTAGTTGCATTCTTACAAACCTCCTAACGTTCAATTCCATTCCCAAAAGAATAAAGAAATGATTTCAGGGTTTGAATCGTCGGCTTTGTTCGCCTGGGGGGAAGCTGATGGGTGGGTGGTGGAGATTTATAAACCATGTAGACAAAAACTTATGCAATCGAATGAGCTCCTGTACCGATTGGGTCGTACATTTTATAATAATTAGTTGTTTTTTGTTTGGTGATGATGATGGACAATTGGGCAGGGCAAGGGGTGGGTGGTCGAGGAAAAGTGGGTGACCATTTGTTGAGGGGTGGAGATCCACCAGTTACTCGAGAGATTCTTTCAATTCCCACCAAAAGGCAGCGTTTTTCTGTGTCATCATCAGACAAATGGTTGGAGGCTTTCCTTTCCACACAAACACACAGATATTTTCATGTTTCGAATTCCAATGGGGTCTTCTAGATAAAGGACGCTCTGGAAACAGCCGCTGAATTACTAATTTATTGTTGCAGAAGAAAGAACCTGCCCATACATTTGTTTGAACCATCATCCCCCACATGTATTATAAACTTAGTCCTCTTCTTTCGGGGGGACACTCTTACAGATCATGGATGATACTAAATGAAATCGGAACAAGTGGAGTCATGTGTCTTGTTTGGCGACTGATGTATGGATTGATTATGCGATTTCGCGTGGGCTGTGGTCGCCCGATGGCCTAATCGCACACCGCAAAACAGCAAAATGGAAATACGTGCAGCATACGAAAGGAACACTATCCATGTACATGGAATAGCATAAGAGGTGTAAGTATAATACTTTGAATCAAAAGGTATCGACAAAGATCAACGCATATGGATGGCTAAGCAATAGAAACTCGGATGCAACACCATGGCTACAGACAGTGGCCTCTGTTCCACTGGCGTTCTCCACCAGGTTATATACTTCACTGCACAGAACACTTCAGTTGATATGCGGTATCCATGTTGTTACTAGATACATCGGTTGCTTGCTAGTATTTACCGGCCGGCTAACTTATGAACCAGATGAATAAAAGCCCAGTCGGCGGGCTTTGGCCCTCAAGGACTCCAGATATTGGATGGCAAAATCGAGAAAAGCGACTACGCTTTTTCCTTTGGAACCATGTACTACATTTTCCAAACTGCGCATGGCTTGACATATTGCATCCCTTCGCATCCTTTTCCTAGAGTCAGGGAAGAAGTCGAACGAACAGACTTCCCCCATGGGTTTATGAAAATTTGCCTTGTTCTGGTGTTGATCTATGCCACTATAATTTGCTGAACTGGACACTGACGTAGCAACACTGTCAGCACCGTCAAGTAGTTTACGCTTCTGATTTCTAGATGGCTCAGCAGAGCTAAGGATCCCATCCACACTTTCGTGAATCTGCTCCTTGCAATTGGTCAATAAACAGGGAGAATGGCCAGTGCTATCTACCTCACTCTCTTCAGAGCTAGCACTATCATCATCATCATCAGAAAACAGTAAGGCATCAAGTTCTGCCGTATCTTCGTGCATCTCACTGCTGAGGTCAGACTCTTCGTTACTGCCAAAGTACTCGTGCAGTGGTTCGTTAATTCCATCGGCTCCAGAAGCTAAAGGAGCTCCTTCACTCGAAATATGGAAGATAACCACTGCAGAAGAGTGACGATTTTCACGTTGCTTCCATGTCCAAGCAGTCCAATCCACTGAATGATTGGCAACGCCAGTCTGATTCAGTCCTAACCCACCAGTCTTGGGCAGAATGGAGTCGTCTCTTACACGATCACCAGATTCAGCTTTCTCAGTTTTGGTAAATGGGCTTGACACCGCGACCCCAGATGCCCCGGAGTGTGGCACATAAACGAACTGACCATGAGGCTCGGTATCTTGCCCAGAAAGTGCAAGCGACTCGGGAAGCCCGTGTAACGGGCGAGTTGAATCCTTCTCGGTCACCACATTAGATGACTTGTTCTCGTAGTCCGGGAGCAAATGCTGCCAACCCAGATTGGAGGGAATTATTGTGGGACTACCTTCTGGACGCCATTGACAGAATGATCCCGAAACGCCTTCTTCACCATCACAAACCCAGCTGGAATCTAAACAAGTGGATTTGGAATGGGATTACTTCCCTCCGGACCAGTAAATCAAAACTTTCCATACAACGAGTAGAAAGATAGGAGTCCATATAAACAGCGTACCAGCAAAGGGATTTTGCATCCTGACAATTCTTCCGAACCTTCGGAACGGCAAAAGAAATCTACCAAACTATCTGCCTGCGAGAGCAGCAGACGGGTTCAATAACCGACGACTAGGATAAGGACGAGTCACGGGAAAGGATGGATCACTTGACTCCGACTAACCTGGCAATCGTGAAGAGGTTGGAAGCGCGATACGACTCTGACTATAACCGCGCACCTCCCGGGACTCCCACTCCCGTGCTTTAGAGCCCGAAATCTCGTTTGAGCGGCTGCTTGGCAAACCATAATCCCCCCAAACCCTCCTG
The DNA here is from genome assembly GCA_029817715.1 of Melastoma dodecandrum. Taxonomy (NCBI): domain Eukaryota; kingdom Viridiplantae; phylum Streptophyta; class Magnoliopsida; order Myrtales; family Melastomataceae; genus Melastoma; species Melastoma dodecandrum. Next base: position 181,205 of record JARUPY010000391.1, on the reverse strand, counting down.
TATAACTAAAAGAAGGCCTACCGATGACTGCAGTGGGAGGATGAATCAGAAATCAGAGGATGACCCCGCAATAGAGGTTCAAAGGAACGGCCTTCCGAATCAGGTCGACGGACGGGGATGACCACCAAAGGCATGCCCTTGGCCCGACCCAGAATCCCTGCGAGGAGATAGAAGATTAGCAGAACGGGGTTCGAGATGACGGGATGGAGGAGTTGGTCCGCCGGCCGAGGAGGAGGGGAAGCAAATGGAGACAGGAAGTAGACGCACGCGGGGAGCAAACGAAGAGGAAGGGGATTGGATTGTTGTCCTTATATCTTAGGTTACCGCCGACGCCAAATTACGGAAAAGTCCTTATCCTTCCTGGAAAGGAAAAAAAAAAGCAATTTTTTAGAAAATATTTAACAGTTGTTTAAAAAAAACCTTAAATTACTGTTGGTATCCTCAGATTAATTAATCTTATAAAATATTTGTGTGTTAAAAAATAAAGTCGTGATCACAGTAGACGAATTCTTTTAAAGGGGGGGAGGCGGGAGGGCTTTCATTCGTCCCACGAGCAGAAGAGAAAAAGGTTGTCAGAAAGTAAGATAGCATGGAAAAATGAAGAGATTGATGAATCAGAGTTCAGGAGGAAGGAGAGGGACCCAAAACCACACACTTTGGTCAAGAGAACAAAATGAAAATCATCCCCCCCGCCCCCCACCCAACCCCAATTGCTTCGAATGATGGGAATTTTGAACTTATTTTTGTACACGTACCCCAAAAAATAGGTAATTAAGTAATCAAGGAGGGAGGCTTTTAAGGGGACATTGACCCTGGTTTCATGCCCCGTCACCCGCCTAAAACGTGCCTAATTGGCAGAGACACGACGCCCTCTCTGTAATTTGATTGGGATTAGGGGCAAAAGAGGGAAACCAACAATGTCCTTTCTTCTACAAAACTTTCCTTCCTAGCAATTATGACCCCTTAAAAAGGAAGAAAATTTATGTAAGGAGAATCTTTTAAACCTTAGGCATGCGGGCGTGCTGTTTGGTTTAGAGGAATAATTTGGGGGAATTAATGGTGGTCGTGGGACACAGCCGGGGTTTTTTGAAGAGGGGGGGGTGGTGGAGCCAATTTTTAGTGTCGCCGGATAAGCCAACAAAAAGAAGAAGTGCCTGCCTGCCTGCCTCCACGCCGGGAAAGCGAAACGACAACTCCTCCGTATCCCAAAGGTTGGACTAAATAATAATAAGTAAAAATATTAATTTTGAGTAATTTTTTTATTTTACACCAACTTTAATTTTTATTTTGATTTTAACCAATCTTAAATTAAGTTAACGAGAAAGTTTCAAAATTAATGTCATAAACACATATTTTACCTAATAATAATAATAAATTAAGGAACTTGTTCATTTATTATCATTCATGATAAATTATCACCCGGCATGCGGAAGAAAGGAGAAAAAAAAAAGTATCGACCAAAAAGAAGGAATCTCGATTATTTATTTGCAGACGAGAAACTGGGAAGGCCAGAGGTAAACGTATCATCAAACACGTGCGAAGCTCCCCACCACCGCCACCGTGCTTTTTAATAATTCGAAAATATTTATATCTTGATTTATTTTATTACATTAGACCCCGGGCGTAGGTAAGTAGGAAGGGAACGCGTCATTAGGTGGGTGGTGGAGGGTGGAAGCTTCCGGTGGAAGTGACCCCAAAGCAAAACATAGGATTAACCCTCAAACGGCAATCAAATAATTCATCTAATGCTGAGTGAGGTGTGTGGATGGGATTGTTCTTTTATTTTATCTGTTTGGGAGATACATGGCAATTCGCAACGACGTCATTTTGCTGGGGGAGGAGAGTTAGTTTTTTTTTATCAAATAGAGGGAGGGAAGGGAGGTAACGTCTGCGTCCACAAAATTACGATTCTCCGGGGTTGATCTGGACGGTCAACGATGGGAGAACGACGCGTGGAACTCGTCAAAAATAAATAAAAAATGTGTTGTCCAAAGTCAAAGAGGAGCATCGAGATACCCAAACACACGCACGCGCATACACATAAGATAAGGTTAGAGACGCGAGACGAGTGTCCTCGGGGCAAACTGATTGGACGTCAATGATCGTACATGCACTTTTTATTAAGAAAAAGTAACAACAACAAGGATTTATAGTGATGATATCGTCGAATAATTTACCTACTTACTGAAATTTGAAACGCCGGAGACTTTGGATTTCATGGGAGGTGCGAAAAAGTAGTCCGGTCTGCTCAAATCTTATTCTTCAAATCGATATGCCCACCTCTTTCTTTTCGTTCTTACCAAATTGTCAGTAATCAACCAAATATATCCCTCATCTTGACATGGCATAATTTTGGGCCTGGGCTTAGAACAGAAATCCAGTAATCACTCAAGTCACACTCCGAGTCGGCCCAAGATACAGTCGTCTAGGCCGACTCACGGCGAAGTCGATTAGGTCGACCCATGACGAAGTCGACTAAGTCGATTTATGAACGGAGTCGACTCACGACGAAGGAATATGGTAATCAAAGTCAACCAAGATGACTCAACAGTAGTCTACTAGTAGGGTCAAGTCGACGGAATTCTGGATAAGTCGACCAAGTCGGTCGTAGTCCGTACAGATCAGTCAAGTCGACAAGGTTGGAATAAATTTTCAATCACGTTTGTTAAGGATCGTAACTGATCCTAATATCCAGGAACGTGATCCCATATATCAAGGAGGTTGTTGAGACACTCCCACGATATTAGGGATCACGATCTATAACACGATTTGCAACACGATCTATCTGTTACGTGTTAAACATGTACAAGTCCTCTATAAATAGCAGATGAATTTTTCAAGACAAGACACGACCATACACAGACAAAGCTCTGAAGTTTGTTCGTCAACCTTAGGAATTAGATACCTTGACCCGGTTTATAGGTCAACTCCCCTTCCACCGACAGAGTGAGCTCGTAGGGCCTTTGCCGTCAAACCCCCGCCAGCGACACCACCGACGGAGTGAGCTCGTAGGGCCTTCGTCACAGCCTCCCGCCAGCGACCGCCACCGACGGAGCGAGCTTCCAAGGCCTTCGTCACAAGTTCTCCGCCGTCACAGGATTCCACATCGTTGTCATCACTTGCTCCCTTTTCGTTCTTTTATGGCTGTAAGCCCCTGTTCTTAATTCGTCAAGATTGTAAGACTTACATTCTGTTTAAGTAGAATTGTGCATCTTCTTACTGGCGACCACAATCCAATTCCTGTGAGTCCTTTGCCAAATATTTCCGACGTGATCCGTTCTATACGCGAACACGTTTTTGGCGACCACAGTGGGAGCAGAAACAAAATCTTAGTCTCAAATGCCGAGAAATACTCGAAGTACTATTGGCCGTGAGCCTCAGAATCCCTTAGATGGGGAAGACTAGGAACTTCCTCCGGGAATGGACTTGGAAGCGCCGGCCCTAGGAGGCCAGGCAGCCACAAACCAGTCCACTTTTGATTCACATGCCCCGTCCGAATTTATTTCGAGACTGGAGTTCTACAAGGAATTGGGGGATGTGCATCAGGAGCTGACTGATATGAAGGGTATTCTAATGGATGTCCAAACTCTAATAGGGCGTCTTTCTGGCCCGAGAGACGAGGAAAGAGTGAGACCTCGTATGAGAGAGGCCCCCTTTAGGGAGTCTACGTTCATGACAGACGCTCGTCGGACTGCTCAAGGGCCACGTAACGTGACTTTTGAGCAATCTGAGATAAGGACGAATGCTCTCTTTGAACCCGGGAATCTGGTTCCCCCTGGTCGACCCTCTTCTTCACGTAATCGACCAGCGAATACGTATTGGAATGAGGCAGAGGACTTCCAAGAGGAAACAGATCGGGGGGAGGATTTTATTCCGTCTCGTCGCCCTGGAAAAGAGCCAATGGTCGACGCAGTTGGAGATCCCTATGAGCCTGGACCTCGGAGTAGTAGTAATCATCGTGAGGAGCCTTCATTTTATGTAAGGGATCCAACGAGCCAAACAATGGGAGAAAGGCCTCCGTATAGCCCGTTAAGGCCAACTCGACTCGCAGGGCAGGGGCCGATAGGCGGTGTACCCCCAGACTTAAGAGAGGCCATAACTCAGGTTATAGAGCAAGTCGTCCCCGGAATAGCTCGGCGAGATGACACCTGTTTATACAGGTCTCCTTATCCTGCGTACATTGATAGGGATTTCCCTTTACCTAGAGGTTATAGGGTGCCCGACTTCACTCGCTTCTCGGGCGAAGATGAAATGACTCCACTTGAGCATATTGCTCGCTTCACTCATCAACTTGGCAACGCATTTAATGCGAGGAGCAACTGGTCTTTCTCCGGTATGGGAGGCCTACACCGTAATAAGGCCTTTCTAAGTTTCATTAAAAACTGCCCCGGGTGTTCCCCATTAGCCTGCCTAAGGCGCATAACCTCAAACATTGACATGGGGGTATCGAGTCGAGCAAAGGTTTTAACAAACATGGACTGCATCTGAGTCCATGAAGCTACTGACCCCGACGGCAAACTTGCATACCAGGTAAAGGCATCCCCGGTTAATGAGTTCGGGAAGAGCTTTAGTTTCCAGAAGTTCATTCCTTTCCGGAAAAAGCTACAAGGGGAGCGCTTTGCCGATCTATATGATTTGGCAAGGAGAGCCACTGAGTACTATCAGCTCCTAACAGAAGAGGCCAAGCTGACTCGAGCCTACCAAGTCGATGCTTATGAAGTCGACGTGGCCGAGTTTGTTAAGGGAGAGTCGACTATATGTGACCCCTTGACTAGGAAAAATTCTAAAGCCAAAGCCTCCCAGAAAAATGCCGAGGAAAGGAAATACTCCTTCGACACAGATAAAGTCGACACCATTTTTGACTGGCTTTATCAAAAGAAAAGGATCAGGCTTAAGCCTGGTCATCGACACCCTCAGACAGAAAGGGAAAAAAGTAGGAATTACTGCAAGTGGCATGGTTCCTTCACCCATACTACCAAGGACTGCCTGTCCTTTAGAAATATAATTCAGGATTTAATAGAGTCTAAAGAGCTCTGTTTTCCTGAAGTCGATGAAGTCGCCATGGTGGATGATAATCCATTTGGCGACGAAGTCGCCATTCATACATTTGATATATTTGACACTGAGGTTAACCTTGTAGAAGTCATTAACGACTCTGCTATACCCTCGCAGGATTTGTAAGCAACTGGCGAGACCTTTGTGGCTAATGCCCTGATGAAGCGACTAGCTGAGCGTGGGGTTTTCATCTTGCCGAAGGGAAGGGACAAGTGGCTTTGCCACTGGCACCTGAACGACACTCACACAACGGACCAATACCACACATTTAAGAAGTACCTGTTGGACAGTAAGACAGAAGACTGGTATGACCTGACCCCTTTCGAGGAAGCAGCAATATCGTTGACTACCCCCGAAGACCTTCTCACGTCCTCAAAAGTCCTCCTAGTGTGGATCGCCGACTGGCTTCGCGAGGAGGAAGAGGAGGTTCCCAGGGGTATAGGGGGAATGGAGAGGCAACCGCCCGGGGTACGGAACGCCCGGCACGGCGACTTGAGTTTATGGATTCGTCTGGCCAGAAAGTCGTCAAGCAGGGATACACTAGGACTACCCCTGTCAAGGAGACAAGACCTGTGGAAGAGTATAAGGGAGTAGACCGACCCCAACAGGCTGCAAGTCGCAGGCCTCGATATGCGTCACATACAGTCGACCCCCAGGAATTGCGGAGGGGACCTCCTATCGCCCAATTCCTGGACGAGAAGCTACTGTGCCAGAAATGCAAGCTGATCGCCCACAATCGGATACTTATTACCCCGCTTTGCACAGCATGCTGCGTAAACTATTTCTTGCGGCTGGTCGACTTGTCCGCAAAAGGGGAGATGCTGGTGAAAGCGGTCCGCCCCGAGGGTACAGGTAATTCGAACCCTAGCAAACCTTCCTCGAATAGACCAGAAAATACTCCAGTGCAGGTGGGATATGACCCAGTCGACGGCAGATTCGTGGAGGTAAGCCGACTCCCTTTTGGTTCTAAGAAACCAAAATTCGTCAAAGCCCTTAACCCTTCGTCTCAATGGCAGAAGGCGGAAAGGAAGGTTGCGCTCCCCTTAAGGGCTCAAAAGAGAAAGGAAAGGCGTCTAAGTCACGCCCAGAAAAGACCTAGGATGACCCCTGCGATGCCACCCTCGGAAGGGAACCAAGCCGCGGAGCCTGAACGGGTCGAGTCTACTGATTACTCGGAAAACCCGGGCTCAAGCTTCGACTACACTCCTCTACGAGGAGACAGGCCCTGCGACTTCAACGCAGAACAAGGGCCCCTTGTGAGCTGTAACGCTCTCACCTTTCCTGCGGAGTTCGCCTGCAACGACAAGTCGGAGGCGCCGAAAGGTAAAACCCTGGACTCTAAGGTCACTTCTTTTCCATCTGGCTTCCCTCTGCACTGGCTGAGGAAACCATCGGATCGCATGAAACAGCACATGCACTCGTTATACATCGCAGCCACCTTTAACGGTGTTTGGTGGGTCGAGTCTTAATAGACAACGGCGCCACCGTCAATGTTCTCCCACTCACCAAGTTTAGACTACTTGGGTACAAGCCTAGCGAGTTGGTGCGAACCGACGTGGCTGTAAGCGGCTTTAATGAGAGGAAGTCCGAATGCCTAGGGATATGCTCTGTGCATTTAGGCGTTGGAAGACACGAGCAGGAAACTGCTTTCTTCGTAATTGACATAGCCCCTTCGTTTAATGCGCTTTTGGGACGCGATTGGCTTCATAAAGCCGCCGCGATCCCATCGACTTTGCATAGGGAGTTGATTTTATGGCTTGACTCTGAAATAGAGACTATCAGGGCTGATGAATACTCCTGTTGTGACAAGGGCATTTTACATGCAGAAACATGCAAGACGATCAAGGACCTCACCCTGGATCAACGCTACAAGCTAGGAGACCCTACTGTCGGACCCCTAGGTGAACCCTCCGGGAAGTTCGACTTCATTGTGAGCTATGGCACCTCTCACCCCAAGCCTGATGAGGGATCAATCGTGCCGACAGGATGGGGGCCCGACTTCACGGACAAGGACATAGATGAGGTCCTGCAGGAAGTAGTCCCGACCAAGGATGGAGGCGAGACAGACAACAGTCTTAATGGCGACAAGGGGGAGGCGCCTAAGAGCCAGGAAAGTGCTGCGACGGAGTTGGAGCCCGATAGACTCATGCACGAAGGGGTGTATGGACAGTGACGAAGGAAGAGGCTATGCAGTCGCTGATATCCTCCAGCGACTTCAGGAGTATGTTAGGAAGTCTAGGAAATTAGGTTGCCAAATAAGCAATGTAAATGCTGAGGCTAGCTTATCTAAGTCCATTGATACCGACTTAGGCGGTGTCCAGGGTCGCGAGTCACTTATGATGCCATGTGACCCGCTTGTAAGTATCAATTTATGCGAGGAATCTAGCCCTCAGATCGTTTTCGTTAGTTCTTCAATGAATAAAGAACTTTTCAATTCTATTAAGGCTACTCTTGAAGAATTCAAGGACTGTTTCGCCTGGGACTATACTGAAATGCCTGGCCTAGATCGCCGACTTGTAGAACATAAGTTGCCAATCAAAGCAGGATTTAAACCAGTCCAACAGGCACCAAGGAGAATGACTCATGAAGTCACTCAGGCAGTATTCGAAGAAGTCAAGAAGCTCTTTAAAGCTGGGTATATAAGAACATCGAGGTACACCGAGTGGATATCCAGCATAGTCCCTGTCATCAAAAAGAATGGCAAGATTAGAGTCTGCATCGACTTCAGAGACCTAAATCGTGCTACTCCAAAGGATGAATATCCCATGCCCATTGCAGACGACTTAGTCGATAAGACTGCAGGGCACCAAATTATGTCATTCATGGATGGTTTCTCAGGATATAACCAAATTTTCTTGGCTGAGGAAGATATCCATAAAACCGCGTTCAGATGTCCCTTAGGCATTTTCGAGTGGGTAGTCATGCCGTTTGGGCTTAAAAACGCTGGTGCAACCTACCAACGAGTTATGAACGCCATTTTTTATGCTTCGATTGCCAAAACAGTCGAGGTATACATAGATGATATAGTGGTCAAATCAAAAGACGAGAGGTCGCATGTTAATGATCTTAGGAATGCTTTCATCCAAATGAGAAAGCATCAGCTCAAACTAAACCCTCTCAAATGTGCTTTTGGAGTAAGAGCAGGACATTTCCTAGGGTTCCTAGTTCATCAACGTGGCATAGAAGTCGACCAGAACAAAGTGAATGCCATTCAAAGATTGAACCCTCCGAGTAACAAGAAGCAGTTACAGGCTTTCTTAGGAAAGGTCAATTATCTCAGGCGATTTATTGGTAACGTCGCTAGACGGACAGAAGTCTTCTCGACTTTACTAAAGGCAAAGGGAAACTTTGTGTGGAGCGACGAACACCAAAAAGCATTTGAAGGCTTAAAGGAGTATTTAATGAAGCCGCCTGTGCTTGCCCCTCCTCGGATAGGAAAGCCCTATCTGCTTTACGTAGCAGCGACTGAATCAGTCATCAGAGCCATGTTAGCCCAAGAGGCGGAAGACAAAACTGAGAGAGCGGTCTACTATTTGTCAAGACAACTAACCGCTACAGAAAAACGCTATACAATTAAGGAGAAGTTATGCATGTCAGTCTTTTATACTGTTACTAAGCTAAGACATTATATTGGATCCCAAGAGGTTCATGTCATTACCAAGTCTCCAGTCATAAAGTACTTTTTCGAAAGTCTCCTACTGACTGAGAGAATTAGTAAATGGAGTTTAGTGCTATCCGCGTATGATCTACGATTCAAATCCCAACAGTCGGTGAAAGGACAGGCTCTAGCCGACTTCTTGGTGAGTCACGATCCATCTGTATCAATCGACCAAGAAGAATCCCTTGAGGACATCTGGCAGGGTTGGTTTGATGGATCTTCGGCGAAATCCGGCGTAGGTATAGGCCTTCGTATACTTTCGCCACTAGGGAAAGATGTTCGTCTAGCGTATCGCTTGACGGCAACTCACACCAACAATGCGACTGAATATGAAGCTTTGATCACGCTCCTGAAGGAACTATTAACCTTGGGAGCCAAGAAAGCCACAGTGATGGGGGACTCTCAACTGGTGATTAACCAGATGAATGGTACTTCTATATGTCAAGAGAAACTCGCACCCTATCATCAAGTCGCCCGCAAGCTAGTCGAGCGATTTGAAGCGATCACTTTCCTCTTTGTAGGTCGAGGGGAAAATACCATCGCTAACGACTTAGCCCAAAAGGCTTCAGGATACAAGGCCAAAAGAGGAAGCGATTGTATCCCAGAAATAGTTTCCCACCTAGTTCCCCAAAGCGACGCGTTCGCTCTGGACATAATGACAAGCGATAAGGATTGGAGGAAGCCAATCACCGACTTCCTTTCTGACCCAACACAAAAGGCGAGCCAAAGAATTAAGACTCAGGCTTTGTCGTACACCCTTATAGATGGGGTACTTTACAGAAAGACCAAGGAAGGAGTCCTGTTAAGGTGTGTCGACTTAGACGAAGCGACCCCAATTATGTTAGAGACTCATCAGGGGTTATGCGGATCTCACCAATCTGGCACCAAAATGTCTTGGACTATCCAAAGACATGGTTTTTACTGGCCATCAATGCTAAAGAACTGCATAGAAAATGGCTAGGGGATGTCAAGAGTGCCAAAAACATGGTCCGGTGACAAGGGCCCCAACGTCCGACTTGGTCTCAGTCATCAAGCCTTGGCCATTTAGGTCTTGGGCTTTAGATATAATCGGGGAAATCCATCCGCACTCAAGTAAAGGTGACGCCTATGTTCTAGTCGCCACCGATTATTTTACTAAATGGGTCGAGGCTCAGGTTTATAAGAAGATCGATCATAAAGAAGTGATCGATTTTCTCAAATCATCCATCATCTATAGATTTGGAATTCCCCAGAATATTGTAGTGGACAATGGCACCGCTTTCAATAATGAGAAAATGCGAGAATTCGCTACGGAGTTTGGTTTCTCAATCACCAACTCAACACCTTATTATCCTCAGGCGAATGGACAGGCTGAAGCTACCAATAAACTCATAAAGAACAATATTCAGAAAATGGTTGGTGCAAATCCAAGAGGATGGCACAAACTATTACAAGACACTTTGTGGGCTTTAAGGGTTACTAAGAGAGAAAGCACAGGGGAAACCCCTTTTTCACTAGTATATGGGCAAGACGCCGTCCTACCTATTGAGGTTCGATACAAGTCGCTCAGGGTGACTCACCCTGATTTACAAGACGAGGCAATGTACCTCGCTTTGGAAGAATTAGAGAAGAAGCGACTTGATGTAATAGACCGACTCGAGGTGCATAAACAAAGGATTGCCAGGCATTATAACAAAAGGGTTGTCCATAAGCACTTTAAAGTGGGCGACTTGGTTTGGAAGATGGTGCTACCCCTTAAATCGAAAGACCAAGTTTTGGGTAAATGGTCCCCTAATTGGGAAGGTCCATATGAGGTATGTGAAACATACTCATCTAATAGTTATCGGCTTATGACGAGAAGTGGGGTCAGACATCCATTAAAGGTTAATGGTAAATATCTCAAACCCTATCGCGCGACTATCTGGGAAGCTCACCATAAAATCCTAAAACAAAGGACTCCATTAATTTGGGAAGCGCTTAATTCCTAAGAAATCGCGCTAGGCTTCAGTAACGCTGTCTGGAAGAATGAATTGTGCGTAGTGGGCAGAAATTCATTTGAGACACAATGCACTTGATTTATTGAGTAAAGCAAAAACAATGGAATTGCATTGTTCTTTGGTTACAAATCTAATTTCCATAACCCGCCAACTTCTTTGAAATCGAGGACAAGGGATTCACGAGCTCGTCGCTTCGCGTTCACCTTGTTTCGCTGGGCATAAAGGTCGACGACCTTTTCTCTATCCTTCTCAGCATTGGCCTCCAGCTCCTCGATTTCTTGAGTATTGATCGACGCGAGCTGCCGAGTCAGGTCATTCTTGAGGTTCGTATAGAACTCTATTTGTCTCTCTGCCTCGGTCAGCCCTCGAGCTTTATTAATCGACTGAATCTTCGAGTCAGTCGATTCCAAGGTGAGCAGGTCGGCGTCGTAATCCCTCCAACGGGTCCAGTACGTCGACCTGAAGCTCTTGCAGGCCCCCAATATTTCGTCCGTGACCCGAAGGGATGCCTCGATTCTCTTCAACAGCTTCTGCATCCTCCTAAATTCGTTGACGCTTAAGGGGTCGATGAGCAGAAGTTGGCAAAGTTCTTCGATATCCTCGTGAAGCTTCTCCCACAGGTCTTTGGTTGACCTAGAAGTCGCTGCAGCAGGATCCTGAAGAATAAGAGGCAAAATGTTGTTAAACAATACCCTAAAAAGGCCAACGACCTCGTGCGATCGAGTACTTACCTCTGGAGGCAATATATCCCCAGAGCTCTCGTCCGAAGAAGAAGGGGGAGTAGGAATCTTTTGTCGGCCAGCAGGCACCTTCACCCTCTTCGGACGAGCCTATAAGGAAGGATACAAGTACCCCAGTTAAAATCGCAATGATAATACTATGTTCTATTTAAAACAAGAACACATACCATCGTTGGTGTAGGAGTTTGGACTGGAGGAGAAGGAATAGCTTGGTTTTCCTCCTCACGAGTCGACCGAGTCGGTGGGTCGACCAGGATCGCGACATCCAGAGCAGCCTATTCTTCTTGAACCAAGGCCTCAGGGATGTGCCGTTCCTGAAACAGAGTATGATGCAGAACCAAAAGTTCATATATGAACTAAAGTAATGATACACCAGCTTAGAATTAAACTCACATTGGCGACTGAAGCCTTTGAACTTTTGTCTAAGGCATGGGAGATAAGCTGGTCGTCATCCTCATCTGAAGCCTCTCCCTAGACAATATAGTATGGGTTAGATATGAAAACTCAAAACAAAAAACTGGAGTCATCAGAGTCATACCTCTGCGGTCGGCCTTTGTGGAGCGTCGACTGCAGCTGAAGACGCTGGCGACCTGGATGGGGTCGCCGCTGCAATAACTAGCGACCTAGGAGAGGAAGTCGCCTCTGGAGTCAACGCCTTCACCAGTCTCTTCCTCTGAGACAGAGGCACCTCTTCAAGATCTTCTTCCTCTTTCTCGGCCGCCTTGCGCTTTGGTGCGCTTTTAGATCGAGCCTTAGAGGGATCACCTTTGGCTACTTCCCTGGGGCTCGCAACTTTAGCCTTCCCCTTGCTGGTCGACTTGAGTTTAGAAGGAGCAGGGGCAAGGGGGGCTTTAGGCTTGGGTTTTCCAGAGCCCCGAGGAAGCAATGATCCTGAAAGAGGAGAAAAACTTATGATTAGTATTAAGAACCCAATACTCTTAAAACAAAGCTAAGTCCTTACCTCTTGCTTTAATATGCGCGTCATCGGTGTAAAAATCAGGTTCCTCGGAGACCTCCAAGAAATGCATCAAGGCCCGCAGCTCTTCGTATGTAGTCGACCACAGCACGGTGAAGAACTGTGTGGCGAAACAGGAAGAAGTATCATATGGGAATTCCATCTAGGAGAGCTGCGCCTTGTGATTGAGCAAGTCGAGGATCTTCGAGTCGATCGACTTGCACACAATCTTCTTCATCCTGTCCCCATATAAGCCGCCGGCAGGGTCAGCGAGTGGAACTGCTACACTTTGGATAAACCCAAACTGCCTTGCACACAGTTGAGGGTTATAGACTTCAAAGGTCAGGCAGCCATCGAAAATAACTGGCAGATCTCTGCTGGTCAATACTCCATTCCAGAAGCCACGAGCAGTTTGAGGACTGATTTCCTGAGCAAGTGTCTTGCCGCCTGGAAAGGGTGCCCAGTCACGTCGATCTACCCTGCCGAAGTCGACTATGTGCTTTAGATGGCCAGTGATCGATGTCATAAGCCATTGATCCTTACGCTGGCAGCACTGATCTAGGATGGTCTCCCCATAATAAGAGGCTTCAAGGGGCGAAGAAGGGACCTTGAACCCAGTCAATCCCGGCATCCACATGGCTGACCAAAGATGAACTAGCCAGAGCAACCCTCCTGCTGGATGTTTTGGAAATGGCTTGATTTGAGGCGTTGCTCTGTCCAGATCGTGATAAAGAAGACCCAAAATGAAGGGACCCCAGGAGATTTCTTCATCGGTCTCCCTCAGAAAATTGGCCACCGCATAAGAAGTGTGGCTAACTTTCTTCCCAGGGAAGCAATAGACGAATTTGCTCAACCAGGTGCTGAGGAACTCGACCTCTTCCTGGGCACCAAAACTTTCTGTCGACAACGTCTCATCTGACCTCTTGCCTGCTGAGGCCATCTTCAGATGCCTATTCACCACCTCCATGTACTGAAGGGCGCCCTTGGGATTAATATCGCCTGCCTGGGAGTACTGTCGAACAGGACGACCATTGATTTTGCACTTGGTCAAAATCTACACATCTGCCAATGTAACTGACATAGGGCCTTCTGGAAAATAGAAGCAGTTCACGACAGAATTCCAGAAAGGCAGCATGGCCGAACAAACCCTGGGATCACAGTTCTTATTTGCTACTGACATCCTAAAGAATCTCAAAATCCTCTGGTTCCTAAATCTCTCTGTAAAGTGCTCCTCCCACATCTCAAGCCAATCTACCATCTCAGACTTAGATGCAGATGGAAAACACAGGAAAGATCCCTGACCTTCCCAGTTGAGGGGATCGATGAAGTTGGGATGACAAATCGGGATGGGCTTCTCAGTGATGAGATAATTGAGCGGCACCGTCTTCGGGAAAAGATGCTCTGGCAAGATAGGTCCAAGAGCGACGCCCGACCCCTGATCCTCTGCGACCGGAATGGGTCCGGTTGGCCCCGCGCGCAGATTATGGAACTCAAAAGACTTAAAAGTTGACATCTTTTTGAGGATCGAAGGAGTTTTGGCAAGGGAGACGAAGGGTTTTCTGGGAAACGAGGGTTTCTGGTTTCATGGAGAAGATGGAGAAGTGTTGAGCAGGGAAGAAAAGTGCGGGAAAAGGACGATGACTCTCCTTTATATAGGGTATGATTTCTGCTGAGTCAGCATAGCCAACTCAGCATAAAAGGGGGGCTTTTGTTGACATGGCAAATAATTTTGGGCCTAGACTTAGAACAGAAACCCAGTAATCACTTAAGTCACACTCCGAGTCGGCCCAAGATACAGTCGTCTAGGCCGACTCACGACGAAGTCGATTAGGTCGACCCATGACGAAGTCGACTAGGTCGACTTATGACGAAGTCGACTAAGTCTATTTATGAACGGAGTCGACTAGGTCGACTCACGACGAAGGAATATGGTAATCAAAGTCAACCAAGATGACTCAACAGTAGCTAAGTTTACTAGTAGAGTCAAGTCGACGGAATTCTGGATAAGTCGACCAAGTCGGTCGTAGTCCGTACAGATCAGTCAAGTCGACAAGGTTGGAATAAATTTTCAATCACGTTTGTTAAGGATCGTAACTGATCCTAATATCCAGGAACGTGATCCCATAGATCAAGGAGGTTGTTGAGACACTCCCACGATATTAGGGATCACGATCTACAACACGATCTGCAACACGATCTATCTGTTACGTGTTAAACACGTACAAGTCCTCTATAAATAGCAGAGGAATTTTTCAAGACAAGGCACGACCATACACAGCCAAAGCTCTGAAGTTTGTTCGTCAACCTTAGGAATTAGATACCTTGACCCGGTTTTTAGGTCAACTCCCCTTCCACCGACAGAGTGAGCTCGTAGGGCCTTTGCCGTCAAACCCCCGCCAGCGACACCACCGACGGAGTGAGCTCGTAAGGCCTTCGTCACAGCCTCCCGCCAGCGACCGCCACCGACGGAGAGAGCTTCCAAGGCCTTCGTCACAGCCTCCCGCCAGCGACCGCCACCGACGGAGCGAGCTTCCAAGGCCTTCGTCACAAGTTCTCCGCCGTCACAGGATTCCACATCGTTGTCATCACTTGCTCCCTTTTCGTTTTGTTATGGCTGTAAGCCCTTGTTCTTAATTCGTCAAGATTGTAAGACTTGCATTCTGTTTGAATAGAATTGTGCATCTTCTTACTGGCGACCACAATCCAATTCCGGTGAGTCATTTGCCAAATATTTCCGACGTGATCCGTTCTATACGCGAACACCTCCAAAGAAAGCAATAACGATGGGGGTAATATTCAGTCCCAATATATACGCAACCTCAAAGTGACCATTTTTTGTGCCAAGGTGAAAATTAAACTTTTGGTAAAATAAAAATAAAAATTATTTGTGTTATAGCCGTGTATAACCCATACTTGCCTCCGTATAGACACCTCCTCCTAATTTAAGATACGTGCATTTCCTCTCCATAAAATGAATATAAAAAAAAGGCACGATGCTGATCATATTAAGTCATAAACGAGTATTAACATAAAGTTCTTTGTGCATATATATGACTTGCATGACCTATCTTTTAGTCAAAATTCTTTTCGCTCGTTCTTTAAAAACTTTGAAAAACACTAATTTGATATTTTAAATTTTTTATGGTACAATTAAGCGTCACTTATTTAAGTTTTTTCTTTTTTTGGTCACAGCATCTTGAAAAAAAAAACGTGAGAAAAATATAATTAAATTTATAGAAAATTAAATAGTTTCTTTTGCCAATGAATATCATCGGTCACTAAAATCATTATGAAGGGCAGGTGAAGACCGGAAAATCGCCCTTAAATCGATCCCACTTATTACAGAAACAAGATTTCGATGTTATAAAAATAATTTCTTGGGTAATTTAATTCTATCTTGATCGTTAATTATCTTCGTCCACCACCCACTCCACTCAGATGATATATTTCCTAAATTATTACGCAATATTCCCCCGAGCCCCCAACGTTTATATTCCTGTCTTGGCCACCGGACAGGGCAAAGGAAGATGGAGAAAGTCGAGGTCATCGCGGAACGGAGGGCGCGCGAGGTCACCTTCTCGAAGCGGCGCCAGGGTCTCTTCACCAAGGCCAGCGAGCTCTCTGTCCTGTGCGGCATGGAGCTCGGCATCGTCGTCTTCTCGCCCTGCGGCAACCCCTTTGTTTTTGGTCAGCCCGATGCGGACGTGATCTTCCAGCGCTACCTCGCAGGGCCGTCCCCGTTTGAACACCGATTCCGGAGGTTGTTTCACGACGGCTTCTCCCAACACAGGGCGGAGTACGACAGGGTCATGAGGAAGCTAGAACAGACTAGGCACGGACAGGGGGGCGGCGCATTGTCCATGGGACTAGGAAATTCGAATTACTCGTGGGACAATGTCGATATGGAGATTGGGGACATGGACGTCGAGGAGCTAGAGTGTTACATGGAGAGCATTAACCGAACGATGGATAAAGTTCGCGACGAACTCAAAGTCCTGGACGAACTAGAGAAGACGGGGCTGTACGTGTCGGATCTCGGTTTTCTGCACGAGTGCGGCTTCTGATGTTAGATTTCGGGTTGGTCTGCAATAAGTTTTGATGTGGTGTTGTTCATAAGCCGGCGATTCAATTCAATTTTTTGGTTCCGTTGAATTCGGACAAAAGACGGGATCGAGTTCTTTATTATCCCTGAATTCTTGGGATGTGATTCAATGGCTTTAATCTTCTTCTTCGTTCTTGATTTTCTTTTGTTCGTTAATTTGGAAATTTTTACTGTGCTTGTAATGTAGCAACAATGGCGTCGGGTAAAGGTGCAATTTCACGTTCATCTTGAGTTCCGACCACTCGGAAGTCTAAAGCATGCTTTTCTCTCTCACTTACGCCGGCGGACTGATCGACGGTGAAGTCCGCTCCGGCTACGATAACCGGCCGCCTCTTGCCGTCGTAACCATTGATGTGGATTTACCCCCTCCGACCTCCGGAACGCAGACCAGATCCCCCGCCAGGCCCTGCCCCAAACAGCCGCCGGCCGCCGACATTTATCCCCATGCCGTTGCCGTAACCCTCCGCCTTGCCAGGTCGAAGCGGTTCTATGCGGTTGATTCCCTCCTCCGTCGGATGCCCAACGAGACGTGTAAGTTCCATGAGGGCGTGTTTGTAAATCTCACGGGTCATTATTCGAAGCACCGGTTGCACGAATGGGTTGTTGAGATGCTGGACATGATTCGTCCGATCGTAGGCGAGAGTTTGTCGTTGAAGGCCATCAGCACGTGCTTGCATCTGCTGATGGAAGGGAACTGGGTGGATCTTGCCATTTAGGCGCTGTTGCATTGTAAGAAGGAGCTCCAATTGAGACCCAATTCTTGCATTTTCAATATCTCCGTGAAGTAAAGTACCATTGTAGGAATGGAGATGTCGAGTCTGCAAAACTCGTTGTCGAGGAGATGAGGTCGTCTGACTGCACTCGCCCCAATTTGATTACTTACTCCACCTTGATGGATTGCTTGTGTCGGAATGGTAGGCTCGAGGAATCGTTTCAATTGTTTGAGGAAATGGGTCGGTAAAGATGGGATCATGCCAGATGAGTTGACTTACAATGTTTTATAGAGGCTTTTTTATGGTTGGTAAAGTTGATAGGGCTTGGACGATTATGGAATTCATGAGGACTAAAGGGTGCCCGCTGAATGGGTTTAATTATGCGACTCTGATGAACGGGTTGAGTAGGGATGGTAAGATGAACAAGGCAGAGGAAGCACTAGGTGAAAAGAAGAGGTGTGGTTTGAAACCCAGTGCTGTTGTGTATACTACTTTGATTAATGGCCTGTGTAGGTCAGGGAGGATGGACGGAGCTATAGTTTTGCTCGAGGAGGTGAAAGGCGTTGGATGTAGGGCTGATATTGTGACTTTTAACGGGTTGCTTGTTGGGTTATGGCTATGCAAAGAGGGTAGGTTGATCGAGGCTCTGGGTATGGTTGAGAGCTTACCTGACTTGATAAAGGAACTTATTGGGTTGTGCTTAATGGGCTTTTGCAAGGAGGCGAACTGGAGAAGACAGCGGAGTTCCTGTTTTTTATGCTGGGCAGAGGATTTGTGCTGCATTACGCAACATCCAACAAGTTGCTGGAGTCTCTTTGTAGTGGGGGCATGGTAAGAGAGTCAGCATGTGCCCTAGTTGAACTGGCCAAGATGGAGTTTATCCTGAAACTTGAAGTTTGGTGTCTTGTCATCGAAGCAACGTGTAGGGAGAAGAAGCTACTTTCGGCATTTGAACTTTATGGATGAATAGAGCGGTAGTGGCAATGCTTGAAGTTGCCTTCCACTAGTTTGACTGATGAGACATTTTCTGCCTTAAAGGGATTGGAATGGGTATGTTAAACGATCCCTTTTCTTGCATGTCCCATTACAAGGTGTATTCTGGTTCTTGCCATGTAACGCCAATGTTTGCCAGGAAAGACCTATGTTTTATCATCAATGGTGAACTGGAACAGTTCACAGAGCTAGTGGTGCCTGTAGATGCAAGTTCTAAGGTTCAGAGACGTCTCTTGGGCATAATCACCAGAAAACACTTGTTAGAGCAACAGTGGTACCTTGTCTCGTCTATCCAAACCTTCAATACATCTTGAGCTTGTTTTAGTGTCCATGTCTTGGGGTGGACCTGCTTGTGCCTACTGTCTGCACCAGCTAATCCATTTTATATTATCTCGGGTGGTCCGATCATGAATTTTTTTATTTCCGGCTTCCCGAAATCAAGTTCCCTGATAAACTGTTGCTCGGACAATGGAGTAGGAACTGTGATGTCATCACCAGTTTAGGAGCTCGTATATCCGAAGTCATTGTTACCAGCCTGAGAGGCTTGATCTTTCCAAGCTTATACTGAATCAATTTCCTCCGTAAAGAAAGGATATAATTTTAGTATTTTATCATCAGCTCAGGTAATTCATAGATGCCCTGCAGGATCTTCTTCTGGGGTTTGTGGCCCTGGCCGGAGAAGCGGCGGGAGCGTCATCTCTCAGAAGCAGGGTCCCATGAGAGCAGCTGCCTGAATGGAAAGCATTGTAGTAAGCACCCGGACATCCCGAGTACTTTGACTCGTTTGGAATAACTAACTATGCCACCCCCATCAGTCGATGTCTGTCTTAAAGGGTGCTTGTCGGGACTGTGGAACTGGAACCTCGTCGTCATCGAAGATGTTTAAAAACTGGGGATTCAGTTAAAAAGATGGATATCCGGCCGAATATTATTATTATTATCAATTCAGATGACAGCGAAGCAGACAGAGTAAGGATGCCAAGGCGGGGGTGTCGTCGCTTCTCCAAAAGGATCAAATTCAAAAAAGAAAAAGCAAAAGGCGTCGCCTTTCCTTACGATGAACCTTTGAGAGGTGGGAGTTGACGTTGGAAAAAGGAACGTGTGTCTCCCCTCCCTCCCTCCCCATGTGCCTGCTGCCAGTCATAAGGTGTTCTCTTTGGGTTTTGTCCTGTCCTGTCCTGTACCCGTCCCAAAACCATCCTTTAATAAAAAAATTAAACGAGGTCCATGAAATCGGACGTCGCCGAAGATTCCCTAGACTGATCATGTGGCGTTTTCACAATTTCTTCCATTCACATGTCACGTTAAATTCTAACTCCTTAATTTCCACATATTATTATAATTCGGCTGTCTGGGAAAGGCGGACGGTGCCCCCCCACCCCCTGCCACCACCTCCAACGTTCGAGTCTGATAGAGAGTGAAGAATTTTCCGAGAGCCTTGCTCGACAAGCATCCACCGCCACGTCACCCCGCAGCCGGTTGCCCCTCCTAGATACACTAATTATATGATTGAATGCGTTCTTTAATTACCGAGACGATATGAACATTTACATTTAACGAGTAAATGAGTCAGTGCACGGTCGATGGATCCATTTGGACACGCAACCTTTGCATGTAAAGAGAGACTCTTACTTACCACATGGTCCGCCTTCCGCCCCGCGTTTAGTGCTCAAACAGCGAGCACGGACGTTGTCGTTGTCGTTTTCCTTATCTTGTCTCAATATACCGCTGTAATAATAATAGTAGTAATATCATCTATTTGGCTAGTCACGCATTTTTCATCCCTAAAAAAATATACAGGAAGACAGAAGAAGAAGCTCAAAGAAAAGGAAAAGATTGATCTCGATTTTATTCCTTCTACTTCCCCGGACTCTTGCTTTTAGTATTCCTTAATCTGCAATTCTTTCCCTTTAACAACACGAATCCTCTCCGTCTCTGAACAAAAAGATGCTACTTTGAAAAACCGCCTTATTTTCTGCAGTAACCGGCGCTGCCCCTGCTTACTGATTTTTCCACAGATTTAGTGCTCTCTCTGTTTGTGTGTGGGATCCGAAGGATTTGCCCCCCCCCCAGCCACATTGCCAAGTGGGTCTTGCTTTCGCGGTTCCATTTTGTGGGTGTTCCCGCGGCGAGTGTTGGGGGGTTGCGGGGGAGAGCTTGAATTCGCGCCGGAGATATGTTTACCGGTGGACTGGACGATAATGCCCTGAGATGGGTTAAGGAGGTGAGATGGCTTTTTCCTTATGGGAACCCGTTTGCTGTCTCCCATTCTGCATTGATGGGTTTCTAAACTTTTCGTCCGTCGTTTGCTGCTGTTTGGGTTGGCCGCTGATGTTTTATTCGTGGGATTGCTTAAAGCATTTGCGATCGAAGTTTTCAGGGTGAGTGGGATGTATTGTTGGGGAATTTTTCGTGTAAAACATCTAATTTTAGTAGGACCCATGTTGCTTGTGTAGTTTAGATTGAATCTTTTTGTTGTTTTTTTCTGTGAAAATTGTTCGAGCTTAATTGTGGGAACTTGTTTTCCATCAGAAGGACCGGGATTTCCCTGGTTCGAACTTGCGGGCGAGAATCGATCCAATAATGGGTGCACGGAATGGAGGCCGTGGATTCGGGTTGCCGCCCACATCGAAGTTCCGGAGCGGGCACCTTCCTGCAAGTGCATTGCCCGTGTCCAGAACTCTGCATGTTGATGATGCAGAAGATAGCGCTTCAGCATCTGAGGATGATATGGTGACGGATTCCGAAGATGACACTTATGGGGGAAAGTACTCGCTGGATTCATCGCCTCAGGACGAGAGAGTTCCCAACGGGAAGCCTCTGCGCAAACTGGGGAATCCTACTCGGGTACAACCGGAGTATAGTGGTTTTGTGTATTCGGATGTGAGTTCATCCAGAGAAACTATTCCAGAAAGATACCAAGAGAAGTCATTCAAGGCCAATGGGAGGTACTCTCTTGGGCAGAGTGGGTACACGGAAGAGGAGTCATCTGATTCTGCTGCCAGCTCAGAATTCTCCAGCACACAGGTTGGGAGCACAAATGGCGCCATTCCACGGGCTAGAACCTTTGTCTCAGAGGGATATGCATCGACCATGCCTTCTCGGATGAATAAACAAGCTGTCCCTGACAAGGTATTCTGTTCAGAATAAACTGAATTTTCTCAGAAAAGATTCAGTTCACTTTATTATTATTAAATGTTGCAAGACAGTATCTTGCATGCATATCATTGTCTTTTCACATCAATGATCTGAATGTGAGATTGCACATGTTTAAGATCAGATCGAGCATACAAGGATAAGCGTGTTCTTTGTGGATTGTGATGTTAGCAGCAAAACTTTGTTGCTGCTGAGATGCATAAATTGCCATAATCAAGGAGAATTAACTATGGTTGGAAAATTACTTACTTCAAGTTGTCAGCTATACATTGAACTTGCTTGTAGTGCCCTCAAACTGATAAATTCTATTATCTTTATTTGGTGATTTAATTATGGTTACCTAGAATATTGATGTGCTTTCAGAAGATTGCTGTAATGCATTCCACAAAGCATGATCAACTGATTATAAGCTTGGACGTTTTCTTTTTACAAAATGATGGTTGCATCAGTGCTATTCTTTCAGTCTTCAAACTGTGGAATTCTTCTTCCACACTTCATTGATTGCCTTTGCGATTGTTATATTTCATAGAAAATTAGATGAATCATCTGAATGGTTTGCACAGCCATCAGTCATTATGTACTACTATTAAGATGATCTAGGGTTACTATAAAATTTGGCAGCATCAACTGAGAAGTTATACTATAGCAAAAATCAATTAAGTGGGAGGTGGTTAAAGGGCTTTTCTGGCATTTCAGTTGCACTCTTCTGTGTGGAAAGGCAAGCATTGTGTTCTTATATCACTGAAACGGTCAGATTGATTGGTTGGAAAAATGCACTGACTCATATCTGTGATGTTCAGGGTGGTACTAGAGTACCCAAGAAGGATACATGCCCTGAGGAAGATATTCCTAGTGCTCCTCTATTTGGCACTGCTCTCCAGGAAATCAAGGTCGAAAAAACTCGGACATGTGGAGTAGAATCGAACACGAAACCCACCGATTTCATGATGCGTAATAGCCCAGACAGTAGAAAAGAGGCAACCATAAGTAACAGGGATTCCAATCAAAGCAAAAATTCTGATAATTTGAGGTTTGTAAGAGTTATTCATCTCCTCCATTGAGCCAAACCGTCTCTTGTAGAGTTAAGAGCTGCCATTTTTTTACATACCATGCATGATATGCTACACTCAATCCAGGACTACTTCTGGAGAACCCCTTTTGTCGTCCAGTTCACAGCCTCCTCGTCTTCCGGCATTTCATGCTAGGTAACACTTGTCTGTAAAATCTGAAATCTTGGCCAAATTATGGTCTATCTCATAAAAATTTTGCTTTCCAAAAACAGTGCGTTGGGACCATGGCATGCTGTCATAGCCTATGAGGGCTGCGTGAAGGTGTGCCTCAATGCTTGGGCCAGGGGCTGCATGGAAGCTCCCATGTTTCTGGAGAATGAATGCCTGTTATTGCGAGATAAATTTTGGTTGGTACACAATTCCCTTATTCTCATCCCTTCCCCTTGTTTTGGGATCTGTAATTTTTATAGGCATTTTAAGATTTTAGAGAAAGTTTGGTTGATGGCTTGCTGTTGTACGTCTGAAATCATCTCCAGGAGGATAACTCTCTACTGAATGATTTAGAATCTAGATATAGTTAGTGCGAACTGACAGACTTTGCAATGCTCACTATTCTAACTGATTTTGCTTCATGTAGTTTGCAACACGTGCTTCTGCAATCTGAGGAGGAGCTGTTGACTAAAAAATATACTGAGTTGGGAAGTGAAAAGGCTGCTGCAAAGCCTAAGAAAGTTATCGGAAAAATGAAAGTTCAAGGTTAATACCTGCTAGCGAATATCATCTACTGTTGTGGGATACTATTGCTATGTCATTTCTATCTGTACCTCATTTCTATGGTCTATATAACTGTTGCAGTGCGCAAAGTGAAGACAGCCTTGGATCCCCCTACAGGATGCGGTATTTTGTCTCTCCGGAGACAGACATCCTTGCGGCTGCCTTCTCTGAACTTTGAATCCATTCGGCAGAATTTCTCCGGCTTTCAGCTTGCTGTTGCTTCCAAATGCCACGATCTACATAAAATAAACACAACCCGGATACCTAAAAATGGTTCTTTCTCACGCAAGAGCTTGGCTTATGTTAATGCAAGCACTCGCTACTTGAAGCAGGTGTCTGGACTCTTTAAAAACGGGGTGACCAGCTTGCGGAACAGTTCAACATCATATGATATTGTTCAAGGTATTAAAAAACGCAAATTTTCTTGGTCTTCTTGGTTTTCTGATATATGCTTCGTTTTCATGCTCCTGAATGTGTTTCGATTGGTAAACCTGCATAAACCCTGAATCTAGTTAGTTTAATGTCATAGTATACTTACTGAAATCAAATGTCAAGCATGCCATATATTTGGTTTATGCTTTTACCAGATTTGATTGGTGTGTTTCGCCATGTGCTTGCTCATTAATGCATTGTACTCCTCAATCCTCTTCAATTCCTATGGGCCTGAAGCTGCTTTTTCATTACCATAATTACCAGCAGAAACATATTCTTGTTCGTTAAGGCTGAAGAGTATGGGAGAAGAAGATATCATAAGAATGCAACCTGGATCTGGGGAAACTCATGTATTGTATGTATCATGTTGTGACCTTTATTTCAATCCTTTTACAGTGACCTTTATTTCAATCCTTTTACTTTGACAACTGTATGTGTAAAAAATTCTTCGACTAATGCAGCTTTCCAGATGGTTCAGGAGACGATCTAATTGTTGATGTTCATGATTCAAAAGGGTTACTGTGTGGTCGTGTTCTTGCACAAATTGCTGCTATTGCAGAAGACCCGGTATTTCTCTCTTGAATTGATGAACAACCAGAGTTTTATGTTCAAAATTTTTAGATTGTTCATTATAGTCTGTAGTTTTCATAATGTTCTGAGTCGAAATGGCTACAGGCTGACAAATTGCGTTGGTGGTCTATCTTTCGAGAGCCAGAGCATGAGCTAGCAGGAAAAACTGCAGCTGTACATAAATTATTCAACCAGTTCAGATGATAACAGTCATCTTAAGGTTTGCAAAAGACCACAATCATCTCATTGGCGATTATTTCCTTACCGTTGATCTCAAATTCTGCTGCATTGTAGTATGGCACAGTGGCAGAAACAGTTGCATATGACCTCGTTATGGAAGTTGCAATGAAAGTGCAGCAATTTCAACAGAGGAACCTTCAGTTAGACGGCCCTTGGAAATGGCTCTTAACTGAATTTGCATCGTATTATGGAGTGTCTGAAGTCTATGCAAAACTGAGGTAGTGCATATTGTCTGGATTGCCCCACAGGGAATATTTCCTTACCATAACTTAACAATAGCAACTGTTAAGTGTTTCCTAAGTCTAAGTGGCATTTAGCAGTTCCTGAGAATGGGGGATTTCTTGACATTTTGGATCGGTTGTTGTCCCGCTTTAGTGTAGTTGTCTATATAGATCCTCTCCCCATTGTGCTCCATCTCTAACCATAACCTTATTAATGTATGAGTCCATTGTTGATTTCTTGATTTTTGCAGATATCTTTCGTACATAATGGATGTGGCGACACCAACAGCTGACTGTCTAACTCTGGTGCATGACTTGTTACTGCCTGTGATTTTGAAGGGCCAAAGCAAAGGAACACTAAGCCATCAAGAGGTATATTTATCTTTTATGAGTTTTCCCAATGGTAATACACAAGTTTTCTTCACAATGCTGTCTATTTTTTTATTGCTTTCTATTTGCGACGAAATTTTCTTCTCCTTGAGTTAAGTTGCAAGTCTTTTATATGTGTTATTGACTTATGACTATTGGGTATGCAGAACCGAATTCTGGGTGAAGCCAGGGATCAGATTGAGCAAATACTTGCTAAGGCTTTTGAAAACTACAAGTCTCTAGATGAGTCTGCATTTTCGGGAATAGTGGATGTACTTAAGCCTGCCACTGGCGTTGCTGCTCCTGCGCTGGAACCCGCCATCAAATTGTATACTCTTCTCCATGACATACTGTCTCCCGAAGCACAGACTAGTCTATGCCACTATTTTCAGGTCTTCGAATCCGGCTTTCCATTTGATAGCACTGATTGCCCTTTTCGTTTTTGTTAAGTGCTAACTATCCTACATTTGTTGCAGACTGCTTCCAGAAAGAGATCCAGAAGACACATGTCTGAGACAGATGAGTTCATTGGTGGTAGTGCCGAATGTAGTTTGATGGATGCTGTGAGTGCTTGTACAGCGTACCAAAAGATGACTTCACTCTGCATGAACATAAAGAATGAGATTTATGCTGACATAGAGATCCACAATCAGCACATTCTTCCCAGGTGGTGCAGTTTGTTTATTGAATTGTGTAGTTTCTTGATTAGATTGGATTCTGATGGTATCTATATGTATCAGTTTCGTAGACCTGCCAAATCTGTCTTCAGCAATATACAGCACTGAGCTATGCAACAGATTGCGTTCATTTCTCATAGCTTGCCCCCCTTCTGGTCCTTCTTCCCCTGTATCGGATCTTGTAATTGCTGCCGCTGATTTTCAGAGAGATCTTGACAACTGGAAAATTAAGTGAGTTGTTCACACCAATGCCACATATATGTTGTTCTTCGTGTATTGCTGATTTGGTTCACTTCTGTAATTGTGATAGTCCTGTGAAAGGAGGGGTTGATGCCAAAGAATTATTCCATGTGTATATCTTGGTTTGGATTCAAGACAGACGCCTATCTTTGCTCGAGTCTTGTAAGTTGGATAAGGTACGTTTTCTTCTGTATTTACATCCATATTAAAATTTAATTATGCTAAATTTGTTGAGTTTTTACTCCCATTTGAAGCAACATGAATATAAAATTTTGGATTCATTATTGCATTATGCAGGAATAGATCATGTAGTTGGATTAGTAATGAGCTAGTGAATTTTGGATTCCTTGCATGTTAGTAGTTATTACTTCGTAGACTTTGATATAACCAAATGATGTAGATGTTGATTAATCGAGGAGACTGTAAACAAGGGCATTTATTTAGATTGATGCTGAAATTGACAAATGGGACAGATGAAAGTTATAAGGCGCCTTGGCTATGTTATTTTTGAGGAAAACCTGCTCTTAGTTAATGCCTTAACCTGATGTTTATAACATTTGCATTTGCATTATCGGGATGCTAACTCCATGATGATTCCGGAAAATCAGCTCATCTGGGCACTTTTTTCTGTTTCAGGTAAAATGGTCAGGCGTCAGGACGCAACATTCCACTACTCCGTTTGTGGATGAAATGTATGACCGGCTTAAGGCGACACTCAAGGACTATGAAGTCATCATTTGCAGGTGGCCGGAGTACAGCTTTGTGCTAGAAAATGTATGTAAATACCAGAGTGAACCTGTTGTCTGTTTGAGCTGAGCCATATTTTATTATAAGAGGCATGAAGTTATAACAAAACCCTTATAACTTGTATTTTCTCATCTTAAAGGCCATTGCAGACATCGAAAAAGCAGTCGTGGAGGCCCTGGACAAACAATATGCAGATGTCCTTGCACCGCTGAAGGATAATTTAGTGCCGAAAAAGTTTGGCCTTATATATGTCCAGAAGCTTGCTAAGAGATCAGTTTGCTCTTATGTGGTGCCTGATGAGGTAAATGACTGATGCAACAGTTATTTGGGACTTTGTGAGTCGAACTGACTCTTATTGATAGTTGTCCAAATGATCACGGGTGTTTTCTAAAACAGCTGGGCATACTGCTTAATTCTCTGAAAAGGATGTTAGACATCCTGCGTCCGAGGATTGAGATGCAATTCAAGACGTGGGGTTCTTGCATGCCTAACAATGGAAACACGGCTCCTGGAGAACGCCTGACTGAAGTAACTGTTATGCTGAGGACGAAATTCAGGAACTATCTCCAGGCTGTCGTGGAGAAACTTGCCGAGAATGTAAGCATCGGGCAGTAACAGAAGAGTCCCTTTTGCCAACATTCTGCTTAACCTTCGCGCTTGGAACATGCGATTATGTTGCATGATTGTTTTTATCGAATTTTCAAGCCCTAATTTTTTGGTTGTCTCCATATTTCAGTCTAAGATGCAGCCGAGCACGAAACTGAAGAAGATTCTCCAGGATTCAAAAGGCACGGTAATTGAATCGGATGCACGAGGAAGGATGCAGCCTTTGAGCGAGCAGCTGGCTGCCACGATGAACCACCTGCACACATTGTTCGAAACCCAGGTTTTCGTGTCGCTCTGCCGGGGTTACTGGGACCGGATGGGACAGGTAAATTGCATCCTGACGAGTGAGGATGATAAGATGCTCTACAAAGTCACTCAATTGCTTTCCTTTCGATACAGGATATTCTGAGCTTCCTCGAGAACCGGAAGGAGAACAGGTCATGGTACAAGGGCTCCCGTGTAGCCGTATCGGTATGTCGGGACAAATCAAACTCCTTCCATTTCGATCCATTGCAAACTTCTTGATGGATCCTCTTCATCTGTAGGTGGTGGACGATACGTTTGCTTCCCAGATGCAGCAGCTCCTTGGGAACGCGATCCAAGACAAGGACCTCGAGCCGCCGAGGTCGATCATGGAAGTGAGGTCGATCCTCTGCAAGGACGCTCCAAATCACAAGGACAGCAGCCCTTACTATTAGGTGTATGTAGGAACGAGTCGCCGGGGGGAGGGGGAAGGCCCTCAGTTTTGTGATGGCGAGGAGGTTGCGAGAGTCGCACGAGGGAGTCACTCTTGGACAAACATATTACTCAGCCACAGGTGGATGGTGGTTTCTAGGACTGTAGGAATGCTTATACACTCAGAAAGCATTCCTTTGACTCGTGATCGGGTGGGTACCGGGTATAGAAGAGTCAAAAGAGGAGCACCTCCTTCCTAAAGGGAGTATAATTCTGTGACGACACCATTTCTTCCCGAGCCTGGCTGAAGCCATTTAAATTTTTAAGATGTGCAACCAATTTTTTCTAATCCTTCCCCATTTCTTTCGCATGAGGTTTGTTCTAAAATAAATTTCACAATTTTAAAATTCACTACATAATACTTTAAAATTAAATTTATAGAATTCGACGAGGAGGTTCGAATTCGGGATTGTATTTTAGAGATTTTGAAACAATTTATCGTATTTTTCGAATTCTTTCTTTTTTCTCTGGTATCAGGCGCTCAATATTTTGCGACTAACCTTTATATTACAAATCCCTTCCTTCCACGTCTAATCCCTTCACATTTAATGGAATCCGCTACATTTATTTTGTAACAACTAATATGGAAACCAATGAATATAAAAGAAAGACATGGGACTGCATGTAATAATACATAGTATATAAAAAAAAATACTACTTTGCATACTTGTTATTTATTCCTAGGTTATGTTTTGTTGTCTGCAGTTTATTGGGGTCACGTGGCAGCCACGGGTTCCGGCCCTACCACCAACCATTATTTTTAATTACATTCTTGTTGCTCCACGATCCTCGGCATCGTATTTCCATGGCGTATTCCAACGGGAGAGTTGATTTTTCTTTTTGTTGAGAATCCTGATTTCGGACAAATAATAATAATAATAATAATAATAATTCCTTTGGTACAAAAAATCTGGTATGTTGTGTTTTATTTCATGGCATGAAACTAAATTGTTTTCTTCATCGTCATCATCATATCAATCTCAAGTCTTTAGTGAGACTTTCTAATGCGTCCGTTTATAAGTCCTTGAGCAACTTCCTCACTTGTTCCAGCGTCACGAAAAGCACCACCGTGAACGGTCCCTGCCTCGATATCGTCGGCACGAACCCCTTGTACAGGGCCAGCGGCCCCTCCGCCCTCACCGTCTTCATAGCGCAGTCCATCGCCCCCGCGTACGGCGGCTCCTCCCCAGGCACCACCTTCATGTTCATCACCCGGGTCTTTATCACGTCAATTGGGTTTGATGCCACCGACGCCACGAACCCAGCCACGAAGCTGGCGGTGACGTGTGTCCCCAGCCCGTCTGCCATCACGTGGCTCTTGAGGATCGACTCCTTCACCTGGTCGTAGGTGGCCAGCTGGGATGCCGTCACGATCATCGCCCTGTTCACCGTTAGGCTAGATCCCCGCCAGAGGGACGCGACACCCTCCTGCTTGGCCATGCTCGAGATGGCGTCGATCACGCTACGGTAGTTCCGGCGCTGGGCAGGGGGGAGGCGGCCGTCGGCCTGCATCCTGACCATGGCGACGTCGGCGGGGTTCCCGACGGCCGCTCCGATCCCGCCGGCAATGAGCCCCGCGACGATCTTCCTGGCGAGGGGCATGGACTGGGTGTTGGGGTCGGTCCACTTCTGCTTGAGGATGTCGTAGAGACCCATCCGGGTAGTCGAGTAGAGGGTCTGGCGGAGGACGGTGGCAGAGACCCCGGAGAAAAGGGCGGGGATGCCCTCGGTCTGGACGATGCGGAGGCCGACGGCGAAAGGGCCGGCACGGGGAGGGGGAGGGGGAGGGGGAAGGTGGATGGAGACGGAGCCAGGGTGGGGGCCATGGAAGGCGAGGGCTGGGCGTAGGGAGTGGGAGGGGGTCTCGCCCTGAAGCTGCATACGGACCTTGATGAGGTCGAGGGGGTGGGTGGAGCAGCCGGCAACGATGGAGGCGATGCCGCCCTCGACGAAACCTCTGACACCCATCAGATCAGCGGGGGCAGCGGAAGGGAAGTGAGGCTGGGTCCGAGGAATAAATACAATGATTTTCTTTTCCTTGGTTTTGTTTAGGGTTTGAATGTGAGGTATTTATAGTCCGTAAAGAAGGGAAGGGAGGTTGCTGCCTAGGAAAGACGCCGTCTCCGCGTCTCCCCACCCCCCACCACTCAATTTAATTTTAATTTAAAGGGATCGAACCAAATCAATCTACAAAAAAATTACATTCAATTTGATGCAATACCCAAAGAATGAGGAAAGACTTTCAAATTGGGGGCGGGCGTCGTCAGCTATGACTACGAGCAGAGAAGAGAAGAGAAGAGAAGATGGACACCCTCCCTCCCTTTGTTTGAGTTGACTGCATCTCCTCGTTGCTGTGGACGGACGGGGGACCCTAAATGAGTTTCGTTTATATTTTTCTAAAACAACGTATATAGTTTTAAAATTCTATAAAACTAATTTCACTCCTTAAAAAAATCGACTTTTATTCGACGGATTTTTGAACTTTTTATCCTATTTTAAAAAAATATTTTTCAGACCGATTACAAAGCTTGGACCTAAGAAGCATTAATTACCCATAGTGGGTCGAGTTGATTGGTCCAGTTAAAATGGTAATTAAATTAAACCTTTTTTTAAATAAGACAAAAGGGTACCATTTTTGTAACAGATTATTTAATTAATGTAACATATTTTTTAAAATCGACAATCTTAAATTTTAGGGCACCCGATAATAAAACCACCCCCTTAATAAGTAGATCTTTTCCTTTTCCTTTTCCTTTTGATTCATATACTTTGATTATATGATTTGATGTCTTGTAGAAAGTTGCAATTCCCGGAAAAAGGGTGGAAGTGGAATTGTCAACTGCTGAGACACCGGTGCTTTGTCTTCTGATGGAGAGGATAAAAAAATAAATGGCCGCAAGGTCCCACCCTCCCACTTTCATCTGAAGCCATGTTCCTCCCCGAATTATGGGAAATTTCCCATATATATATATATATATATATTGGTTCAAAGCCGTGTGTGAAGAAGCTTAGTCAATCATTGGGAGCTGGTGACAATTGGAGATCTTACCGTGTTCAGTGTACACACTCCAAATCATCAAAGGGACGCTGCTGCCCCCCACCCATGTGACTTCATTTAAATGTTAACTGACCCATGGTCGGATGCCACAGAAAGTGTTGAACTAGTCTTTTTGGTGGACCATCCAAGAAGACTCTTATTTAAAAGTCCACAACCTTCGGCTATTAACTAAAAGATGGCTCGGCTTTTCAAATTGTCTGTATAATTTATTGGTATATTATCACGCATTGACGTTACCATTTCATGCTGTCACGTTCCTGAGGAACGACACCGAGACAGTTGATTAAGTAGGGGCAGGCCAATTGCTTGTTCGTTGGTTCAATCGAATTCGCGGCGAAAAATCCACCGTCGGCGGAACTTTGTCATCGAACAGGGGAAGTGGTCCATGTCTTAAAATGATGCCCGAGTCAAAAATTTTCTAGAGTCGCTAAATTATTCCATGGAAAAGGTCATCTTCGAGACGTCTTGCTCTGGGACGTTCATATTTTTAGAAGGGAAACACGGTAACCGACCGGTTGGCATCTCGGAAGGATTCGATTCGGATGCTACTGTTACATTTTTCGCTTTCATTAATGGTTGGTTTGTATTTTCTTCGCATATAACCCCACGCATCCGTATTCTTTGTTTTCTAGTCAAAATTCATTCTCCCCTTCCAGGGAATAGTATGCGCATTCACGGTCATGATCTCCGCGATGGCCGTCATCGTTTCTACTCTTCTCCGCAAGCGAAACGTGTAGAAATACGGCAAGATTTTGGCTCAAAACATCCGGAAGCCATGAATGCATTGAACTCATACCATTCCAAAGATTTGATCATATAGGGTATGGACAAAAATTTTCAGGTACGCCTTAAGGTCGGGTTTACATCAACTTGAGGGGGTGTATCATGGATATTAAAGACCGAGAGAAAGTATTGGTATTCTTACCAAGAAAAAAAAAGAGTAGCACGTCCTTCTGCTTGGCGGCGTTTAAGAATCCTTCGGCCGAAAAAAAAAACTTGGCGATCTGTTTATACGACTACCGAATTCTTGCCCTTTGCTAAGTGATTGAATGTGGGCACGAGAGAGCATATCTTCGTCAGGAAAGGAAACGATAAAAGGATATTAGGCTCCGTCATCCGGAGGGCAGCCTAACTTTGCTCCTGACGGGCCGCGCCAATGCTAATCTCACCTCTTAAACTGAGTTCGACATCCGTTTAAACAAAACAAATCACACTAAACTGCCAAACTCTACGTTTTTCAATGCTCGAAGTAAGGATTCGAACAAATCTTTTCAATGAGTTGGTCGTTGGTATCAAAGTTCTTAGTATATTATAGGGTGAGTTGTTTAACTTATTATAATGAACCGATTTCCTCCTCATCATCATCGTATCATTGGAAAAAAAAAAACCTACTTCCTTAAAAAAGGGAAGAATCCAACACAAAATAACGAAGAACGCGTTTTAATTTAAGACACAACAGCTGATCTCCAGATCAACGAAGCCGTGTATTTGTTAAAAATATCAAGAAAGAAAAGAAAAGAAAACCCCTAATTAAAGAGAGAGGCTGGACTCATTTCTCGTGGACTTTTAGACCAATTAAAGGTAAACTCCTCCCTTAATCCACCCTTCTTCCTTATCTCGTAACCCCCCCAATCTCCCTTATAATCATCATTACCATCTCCTCTTTAAGCTCCCTCAGACTTCCCCCTTATCTCATATTATTAAGAAAACAAAGAACCAAAAAAAAAGTTAATAGTAGGAGGAGGAAGAATCAAACAACATTGCCCTCGACATATGTAACGACCCGAAATTTCAGGAAATGAAAATGTACGACTTTGACTAGTATGTTGACCGCAATATGACTTTTGACCAAGTCAAAATCCGACGTGTCACGAGAGTTTAATACTTTCATTGTCCTTAGACGTTAATATCGAATATTAACGTGACATTAAATTCGATTTCGTGTGATTAGTCACGCGGGAAAGGGGACGCCTGGACCCAAGCGAAATTGGATTTGAGTCGCGATAATATTCGTATAACGTCGCGGATTTAGATTCGGGCAGAATTAATTAGTGATTGTGTTCGCAAATTAAAATAGTGAGTTAATGTATTTCGGGAAACGCAAGGGGCCTACAAGGTACCAACGGTACCCTTATCCGGGAAATCGTCAGGAAAAATTTAGACACCCGCTTCTCCACCATTCATGCGCCATCCCTCGGAGATTCTGGATAAGAAAAAGAGGGAATAAAAACAAAAGGAAGGAAAAGGGAGAAAGGAAGCAGAGAGGGAACAGTAAAACCCAGCGAAGAAAGAGGAGGTGAACGCCGGGCTGAATAGCGGGGAGACCCCAGATCTAGTTGTAGGCTTCGGATTCGAGGTACATTCTTCCCCCTTCCCCTGTTTGTTGCACTTGTTTTGACTGTTTGGTGAGGGTTTGTCGCTGGTTAAGTGGGAATCCCAGGGGAAGTTTAGGGAAGGACGAGGACAACGGCTGTTTAGTAGGCTGGCTGATCCTCGTTGGGTTAGCACCCTCCGTCTAGACGGGATTCTGGGGTGAAAACCGATTATTACTCGGGAACCGAGCTATGCTTGCCCGGATGGAGTCGAGAATAACCCACGATTGAGTAAGCGGGCAAGGGTCGAACCGTCGAGAAACTCTAGCTTTAGCTAGACCGTACTGAGGTGGATATGTGTGAGATGGATTAACTGGTAACCAGGAGTAATACGGAGTTCCCAAAGTTCGACTAAAACTCCTAATAATTTCGAGGAAAAATATTGCTTTTCGGTGAATTACAATTGGGATTTAATTGGGTTTTGAAATTCTACAGAAAGATTGAATCTAAGATACAGTCATGGGGTTTGGTTAAACAAGACGTGAAGTCCCATTGTTCATTTTGGAAACCCACAGATTGAATGAATTCCCATATGCAATGTTGGATTTGGCTAACTAAACTGTGATAGTGTGCTGGCATATGGATGTTGTTACGGCTGCCCCTGATTTGTGTTGTGTACGCTGGTGATTATGGTTCGTGATACCCACGTGATGTTCGAAATGAAATTGGTGGATATTGTCCAGTGTGCACTTGAACACCTGACCTCACACTCATACAGAAAATTGAGTTTGGACGGTGGTTGGGGGCCGTGGTTTGGCGTCGACCACACTACCTGGAGAAAAAAATCGAACTTGTGGAATGGGTTCAGCTACATCTTTCTTTTGGATGGTGGCTGGGGTTCCGCGAGTTGTTGACTAGCTTTCGCTGTATAAAATTTAAAAGGGTCGGTCGCCAGCCCGGTCGGGATCAGCCGCGTCGGAAAGCTATAACGAAATGGAATGCATGTGTAGGTGAGTTGGGTCAGTTCATTGGAATAAGAGATAACATATTCATGTATACATCATTCAATCTTCTGCCGTGCACCTTATGTCTGGACTTGGGTATCGGGGGTACAGTGAGTGTTATTCGATGTTAAGATATGAGTTTCCCAACTGTGGGTTGGAGGAGAGAACGGGGAGGTGACGACCACGCGCGGTCGTGCCTGCTGGCCGTTTCCCGGGCGCTCCCGGAGGAGGGGGTGGGGACGCACTGCGGTGGTCCTGGCACCGAACGAAGTGTGGATATGAGATGATGGCGTTGGATTCATGGGAGTCGCATGATTATTACTGCTTTATGTACGGTTTCTCGCAATTAAATGTTACATTAAGCTTTATATATTTATGCTGTTGTTATTCGTTTCGTCGGATGTAATTGTATGACTCTTGTGGATCTAAAACGTGTGGTGCATTAACGGTTTCCAAGCTGCACATTAGGAATGGTTTTAGAGGTCTCATATTTTCGTGTGTGCATGGGGAGGATGTACTCGGCGATTTATCGCTGACCCCAATAGGGGACTATTTTTTTAGTGTGACGCAGGAATAAGATGGTACAGAGTACACGTGGCTCGGACTCACGAGATAAAACAATAGAGGATGCCACGGTGGAGGTAAAGAATTGTCGTTTCCGCTGTTTGACCGTCGAAGGACGGGGAACTACTCTGATTAATTTGGAAAAAATTTTGTAGGTCGTTTCAGTTGGTATCAGAGCGCAGTTAGTTGGAGTAATAAGGTGGATTAGTATGCGCTTTAGGTTTAAATGAAAAATGAATAGTAAACTCGCCCGTGAATGATAAGACTTGACAGAGTCGGGCAAAGTAAATAAAAGATAGACACAGGCGCACTCACCTTTGTCAGGGGAATCTTTCTGAGTGCGAATAGACTCGACAGGGTACAGTACGCGTGCCCGTGAGAATCTTGTCAGAGTGTGTGAAGGGTCATTTCTGGTACTGTAACCATGTGACCGACAATTTGCAGGCGAATAGTAACCCTGCATGTATGAGTGTCAGTTTTTAATAAATCGTGAATTAATGGACCTTGAATCTTGTGAGTATAAAGAAGGTAGTGGATTCTTCAGTTGGAACCACGCCAATCTTGAGTACTACACCCTTCAGTTGCACTTTTCCTACTTCCCAACTTTCTACTCAATCTTCTCTGTGAACATTCAGATGGCCGACGATGCTGGGAGCAACGCTGCTGGGAGTTCTGGTGCAGCTGGGGCGGCACCAACTAACCGCCGCCGGCTGAAGATCATTAGGGAGGTTGGGAAGATGAACCCACCTACATTTGAGGGGAACGAAGGGCCTGAAAAGGCCCAGTCTTTCCTCCAGAACTGGGACAAGATTTTCAAGTACTTGGAGTATACTGATGCTGAGAAACTGGCGGTGGTCGAGTATTATTTGCAAGAGGGTGCTGATTTGTGGTGGGCCTCTTCCATGGTGGCCGTTCGTGCACACTACCAGGGCACGGTGTGGGAACAATTCCGCCAAGCCTTCCTGGATAAGTATTTCCCGGCCACCATGAGACTTGATAAGATCAGAGAGTTCGAGTTGCTCGAGCAAGGGGACATGACGGTCGACGAGCACGAGCGCAAGTTCACTGAGCTTGCTAGATACGCTCCAGGCCAGGTAGCTACGCCGGAACAGAGGGCTCATAGGTATCTGATGGGCCTGCATCCAAGGATCCGTTCCAAGCTGGTACCGCTTTCGTCACAGACTTTTGAGGAGCTCTACCATCGAGCTCAGGCCATAGAGAGAGCGTTGAAGGATAAAGACGCGCTGAAAACACGTAAAGGGAAAGAGGAGGCTGGACCATCAAAGAAATCCGCAGGATTCTTTAGGGGAGTGAGCCGTTTCTTTGGGGGAAGCAGGAGGCCCAATTCTAGTGGGATCTTCAAACCTAGTGGCTACGGCCGAGGTGCTCGGCCAGCTCATTCACCTACCTGTTCTCGCTGCGGACGATCCCATGGAGGATTGACATGCCCAGCTATGGGAGTCATTTGTTTCCAGTGTGGCGAGCCAGGCCACATTCGGAACCACTGTCCACAGCTGTCTAGGAGCCATAGTGGTGGTGCTGGTCCCTCATTTGCTGGATCTCGTTCCATGTCTGGCAGAGGCTCATCCAGGGGCTCGATTAACCAACCGGCAGGATCTGGCCGTGTCAGCGCCATAGGCCGAGGACGAGCGGGTCCCTCCAGCAACGCTATGTCAGGTATGATTCTTGTTAATGGGTGGGATGCCACGGCACTTTTTGATATGGGTGCCACCCATTCCTTCATCTCTCAGAGTTTCGTGGATAGATACAGCTTCGTTGTGGATTTGGGAGGTAGTCCTCTACGGGTATGGATGCCCAATGGAGAGAGCATGCCGATGCAATCAGTATGCAGGAATTGTGAGATAACGGTGAACTTTCTTCAGTCACGTATTGATTTGGTTGTCTTTCAGATAAGGGAGTTTGATGTCATACTGGGAATGGACTGGCTGATGACGTGCCACGCCATGGTGGATTGCGTCAGACGAGAGATTTTATTTAAAGTTCCAGGACAGCCAGTCTGTGCATACTCCGGACAGGAGTACCAGTGTGACGGGATTCCCTTGATAGCGGCGATGGAGGCCCAGCGGATCTTGCGTGATGGTGGCGAAGCTTTTCTGGCAGTGGTGCTGAATCTGAAGGAGGAACTTCCGAGCTTGCAGGACATCTCCGTAGTACGGGATTACGAGGATGTGTTCCCGGAGGAACTTCCTGGATTACCACCGTCAAGAGAAGTAGATTTTGTGATTGATGTTGTTCCAGGTACGGAACCTATTTCCCGAGCCCCGTATCGTATGGGGTTTGCTGAGTTAAGAGAGTTGAAGGTGCAACTCCAGGAGTTATTAGATAAGGGGTTTATACGCCCCAGTGTGTCTCCGTGGGGTGCACCTGTGTTGTTTGTGAAAAAGAAAGACGGTACGATGAGAATGTGTATTGACTATCGGATGTTGAATAAAGCCACCATCAAGAACCGGTATCCTTTGCCACGTATTGATGATCTGTTTGACCAGCTTCAGGGATCCGTGGTTTACTCTAAAATCGATTTAAGATCAGGGTATCATCAGATCAGGGTGCAGGATTCTGATGTTATGAAAACAGCCTTTCGCACCAGATATGGACACTACGAATTCCTGGTGATGTCTTTTGGGCTGACTAACGCTCCAGCAGCTTTCATGGAGTTGATGAACCGCATCTTCAGACCCTACCTTGACCAGTTTGTGGTGGTGTTCATAGATGATATTCTGGTATATTCTAAAAGTATGGAGGAACACGCGGGTCATCTGAGATTGGTTCTAGAAGTTCTACAACAGAATCAGCTGTATGCCAAGCTAAGTAAGTGCGAGTTTTGGATGAGCAGCGTGAGCTTTTTGGGCCATATTGTATCCGCAGAGGGTATTGCGGTGGACCCATCCAAAGTCGAAGCTGTTCTGAACTGGCCTCGCCCTACTACAGTGACTGAGATGCGGAGTTTCCTAGGCTTAGCTGGGTATTATAGGCGATTCATTGAGGGATTCTCCCGGATTGCAAGGCCTTTAACTCAGTTGCTGAAAAAGGAAGCCGCGTTCGAGTGGACTCATGAGTGTGAGGAGAGCTTCCTCGAGTTAAGAAACAGATTGACTTCTGCACCAGTGTTGGTATTGCCCAGTGGCAGTGGAGGATTCGCAGTCTACTGTGATGCTTCTTATTTTGGACTGGGTGCTGTGCTAATGCAGCACGGCAGGGTAGTAGCTTACGCTTCTAGGCAACTTAAAGTT
This sequence comes from Melastoma dodecandrum, assembly GCA_029817715.1. Classification (NCBI taxonomy): domain Eukaryota; kingdom Viridiplantae; phylum Streptophyta; class Magnoliopsida; order Myrtales; family Melastomataceae; genus Melastoma; species Melastoma dodecandrum. The sequence continues at coordinate 143,047 of JARUPY010000391.1, read as the reverse complement.
CACGAACAGAACTACCCCACCCACGACTTGGAGCTTGCCGCAGTAGTTTTCGCTTTGAAAATCTGGCGCCATTATCTGTATGGCGAGACCTTCGAGATATTCACTGACCATAAGAGCTTAAAGTATCTGTTCTCTCAAGATGAGCTGAACATGAGGCAAAGGCGGTGGATGGAACTGATCAAGGATTACGACTGCACGATCTCTTACCATCCAGGCAGAGTTAACGTGGTTGCCGATGCATTGAGCCGAAAGGCTGCCTCCTTAGCCAGCATTGAGGTAGAAGAATGGCGACTACGCGAGCAGGTAAATGAGATCGGTGTTAGAGTGAGATTTAGTGGCAGTGGTCCTCTACTCGCTACCATGATCATTGGGTCTCAGTTGATGGATTGGATTCGCGCGGCCCAACTCCAAGATCCATACCTGACGGAGGAGCGATCCAAGTTGCAAGATCAGGCAGATACTGAGTTTAGTGTGTCTGATGATGATTTGTTGCGGTACCAGGGGCGTATCTGCATACCTGCTCAGGAGGATCTACGGAAGCTGATCATGGATGAGGCTCATTTGAGTGCGTATAGTATCCACCCCGGGGTCACCAAAATGTACCAGAATCTACGGAAACAGTACTGGTGGTCAGGTATGAAAAGAGATGTGGCTCAGTACGTGAGCCGCTGCTTGACCTGTCAGCGGGTCAAGATCGAGCATCGCAGACCGGGTGGAGAACTTCAGCCGTTGCCAATTCCCGAATGGAAATGGGATGAGATCGCCATGGATTTTGTGACTAACCTGCCCAGGACAGTGCAGGGTTTTGATTCTGTTTGGGTGATAGTGGATAGATTGACTAAATCTGCTCACTTCATCCCCATTAGTGTGACGTACTCGGTTGCCAAATTGGCCAAGCTGTATGTGAAGGAAGTCATTCGCCTTCACGGTGTTCCCAGTGTTATAGTTTCTGACAGGGATGCGAGGTTTACTTCTCGGTTCTGGAGCAATATACAGCGGTCATTGGGCACGAGACTGAATATGAGCACTGCCTTCCACCCTCAGACAGATGGTCAGACCGAGCGCATCATCCAGATACTTGAGGATATGTTGAGAGCTTGTGCTTTAGATCTGGAAGGCTCGTGGGTAGATCAGCTACCATTGGTGGAGTTCTCGTACAATAACAGTTACCAACAGAGCATTCAGATGGCTCCCTTTGAAGCTCTGTATGGTCGCCCGTGTAGAACTCCTCTATGTTGGAATGAGAGTGGAGAGCAGTCTGAGCTAGGACCTGAGATGGTCCGTGAGACTACTGAGATGATTAGGCTTATACAGGATCGTCTTCGCGCCGCCCAGAGTAGACAAAAGAGTTATGCAGACAGGCGGCGCAGGCCTCTTGAGTTTGAGGTAGGTGATTACGTCTTTCTGAAAGTATCTCCTACCAAAATGAACCTCCGATTTGGGCTTAAAGGAAAATTAAGCCCAAGATATATTGGACCTTACGAGATCTTGGAGAGGATCGGGAGTGTGGCCTACAGGTTAGCCTTACCCCCCAGATTGGCGGATATCCATAACGTCTTCCATGTAGCTATGCTTAGGAAGTACGTCCCAGATCCTCGACATGTGCTACATGATGAGCAGATTGAGGTGGCCCCAAACTTACAGGTTACTACGGAGCCCGTGGAGATAGCTGATAGGATGGAGAAGCAGCTCCGTCATCGAGTGGTTCCTATGGTGCGAGTTCGTTGGTTACATGGGAATATTGAGGAATTCACTTGGGAAACAGAATCCAAGATGAAAGAGATGTATCCGTATTTATTTGAGTGAGAATGATGTGTACAATGAAATTTCGGGGACGAAATTTAAATTAAGGGGGGTAGATTGTAACGACCCGAAATTTCAGGAAATGAAAATGTACGACTTTGACTAGTATGTTGACCGCAATATGACTTTTGACCGAGTCAAAATCTGACGTGGTGCGAGAGTTTAATACTTTCGTTGCCCTTAGACGTTAATATCGAATATTAACGTGACTTTAAATTCGATTTCGTGTGATTAGTCACGCGGGAAAGGGGACGCCTGGACCCAAGCGAAATTGGATTTGAGTCGCGATAATATTCGTATAACGTCGCGGATCTAGATTCGGGCAGAATTAATTAGTGATTTTGTTCGCAACTAAAATAGTGAGTTAATGTATTTCGGGAAACGCAAGGGGCCTACAAGGTACCAACGGTACCCTTATCCGGGAAATCGTCAGGAAAAATTTAGACACCCGCTTCTCCACCATACATGCGCCATCCCTCGGGGATTCTGGATAAGAGACAGGGGGAATAAAAACAAAAGGAAGGAAAAGGGAGAAAGGAAGGAGAGAGGGAACAGTAAAACCCAGCGAAGAAAGAGGAGGTGAACGCCGGGCTGAATAGCGGGGAGACCCCAGATCTAGTTGTGGGCTTCGGATTCGAGGTACATTCTTCCCCCTTCCCCTGTTTGTTGCACTTGTCTTGACTGTTTGGTGAGGGTTTGTCGCTGGTTAAGTGGGAATCCCAGGGGAAGGTTAGGGAAGGACGAGGACAACGGCTGTTTAGTAGGCTGGCTGATCCTCGTTGGGTTAGCACCCTCCGTCTAGACGGGATTCTGGGGTGAAAACCGATTATTACTCGGGAACCGAGCTATGCTTGCCCGGATGGAGTCGAGAATAACCCACGATTGAGTAAGCGGGCAAGGGTCGAACCGTCGAGAAACTCTAGCTTTAGCTAGACCGTACTGAGGCGGATATGTGTGAGATGGATTAACTGGTAACCAGGAGTAATACGGAGTTCCCAAAGTTCGACTAAAACTCCTAATAATTTCGAGGAAAAATATTGCTTTTGGGTGAATTACAATTGAGATTTAATTGGGTTTTGAAATTCTACAGAAAGATTGAATCTAAGATACAGTCTTGGGGTTTGGTTAAACAAGACGTGAAGTCCCATTGTTCATTTTGGAAACCCACAGATTGAATGAATTCCCATATGCAATGTTGGATTTGGCTAACTAAACTGTGATAGTGTGCTGGCATATGGATGTTGTTACGGCTGCCCCTGATTTGTGTTGTGTACGCTGGTGATTATGGTTCGTGATACCCACGTGATGTTCGAAATGAAATTGGTGGATATTGTCCAGTGTGCACTTGAACACCTGACCTCACACTCATACAGAAAATTGAGTTTGGACGGTGGTTGGGGGCCGTGGTTTGGCGTCGACCACACTACCTGGAGAAAAAAATCGAACTTGTGGAATGGGTTCAGCTACATCTTTCTTTTGGATGGTGGCTGGGGTTCCGCGAGTTGTTGACTAGCTTTCGCTGTATAAAATTTAAAAGGGTCGGTCGCCAGCCCGGTCGGGATCAGCCGCGTCGGAAAGCTATAACGAAATGGAATGCATGTGTAGGTGAGTTGGGTCAGTTCATTGGAATAAGAGATAACATATTCATGTATACATCATTCAATCTTCTGCCGTGCACCTTATGTCTGGACTTGGGTATCGGGGGTACAGTGAGTGTTATTCGATGTTAAGATATGAGTTTCCCAACTGTGGGTTGGAGGAGAGAACGGGGAGGTGACGACCACGCGCGGTCGTGCCTGCTGGCCGTTTCCCGGGCGCTCCCGGAGGAGGGGGTGGGGACGCACTGCGGTGGTCCTGGCACCGAACGAAGTGTGGATATGAGATGATGGCGTTGGATTCATGGGAGTCGCATGATTATTACTGCTTTATGTACGGTTTCTCGCAATTAAATGTTACATTAAGCTTTATATATTTATGCTGTTGTTATTCGTTTCGTCGGATGTAATTGTATGACTCTTGTGGATCTAAAACGTGTGGTGCATTAACGATTTCCAAGCTGCACATTAGGAATGGTTTTAGAGGTCTCATATTTTCGTGTGTGCATGGGGAGGATGTACTCGGCGATTTATCGCTGACCCCAATAGGGGACTATTTTTTTAGTGTGACGCAGGAATAAGATGGTACAGAGTACACGTGGCTCGGACTCACGAGATAAAACAATAGAGGATGCCACGGTGGAGGTAAAGAATTGTCGTTTCCGCTGTTTGACCGTCGAAGGACGGGGAACTACTCTGATTAATTTGGAAAAATTTTGTAGGTCGTTTCAACATATCTCTCGGTGGTGAACCTCCCCGGCCCCCCTCAAAGGATGGGCGGGCACTAAGTTTCGTCGTCGGGAATGATCATAAGGGATACACGAGAAACCAGTTCGGGATGCAATGGAGATATGATGGAGGCGGAACGCTTGAGGTAGTTGATATTACTAACTTCTGGTAGACAAAGCAGTCGTGTTGCTCTCGTGGGTGGAAACCATACTGCTGCCAGGTTCTGCACTCACTAGGGTCGGTTTCCCGGTCTCCGTAGCGCTCCCCGATCTCCCTCTTCTTGTTCGTCTTAGTCTTCCTTTCTTTCTAAGTTGTTTTAATCGATTTCTTCGTTCTTCCCAGAGAAAGATTTCCTTTATGTCCTTTCGAGTTATCCTGTTCTTCCCTTGCTCGTCGGCTTGTAAGATACCACCTGATCCTGTTCTCCTCTAGCTTCTTACTGAGATAGTTTCCGAACCTTCTTTCGGTTGCCTCCTGCTTTCAATAGATAAATATATACTTTATCCCGCGTTTAGTTTGTTTTGGTCGAAATTTGTGGCTGCCATGGGTTTGGCTAATCTGGATTTGTTTCCCAGGAAGCAGAAGCAAAAGAAGCATCATAGTCGAAGCTTCAGCATCAGCAGGATCGGCTTTGACACCGAGGGGACCAAGTATTTGATAATAAAGCTCCCCAATTTGAGGATTGCCAAGGTTCTCGTAAGTGCCTTCATCATGGCATTGTTCATGGTATCGTTCCCGTGGTTGAAGTCCTTCATGATGACAAAGGTCGAATCTTATCATCGATCTATTCCCCATTCTGAGGCTGCGTACAAGAGTGCCAGCGGGTCTCCCATCAACGACCACGAAAAGGAAGTGCTGCCGCTGCTTTTCCATGATTTAGCAAATGAAGGCCGCCTCAAGGTAGGAAACAAGGCTGTCTTCCTATGCAGAAACGATATCGAGCAGGATGCTATCATCATCCCTGGTAGCAACAACATAGAATATGTGCCCGTGGCAGACTTAGAAGGATAGAATTCGGTCCTCGACAACACAGTCGACTTTGCATTCACGTTCAACTTCCCGTCTGCTCTGGAATTCATTGACCGAACACTGATGGTTGGAGGGATTGTGCGACATATCTGAATGGCCCTCTCCCGATGTACAACTTGCCTTCAAACTACAAAGATTGTATACTTCAGAAAGTTTAAGGAGGGGCCCGCGATCGTGCTGAAGAAGACTGATCAGACGCAGGAGACAGACTCTTTGTCCTCCCCAATGCAGAGGCGGCTCTGCGGATTTGGGTCAGAGCAGAAGAAGGCCGCATTCGAGAACCTAGAAGACATCCTCCGGGAACATCCGCGTGCAGCCTTGGGGATATCGAGGACATGCCTAAAGAAGACGAAGTACCTCCCTGACCTGATGGGGCACTCACTAGAAAGCTACCCGAGGCGCGTGTTCATCAACGTGGTATTACCCGAGAAAGAGGGAGAAGACAGCACGACGCAGTGGTTTGCGAAGCATTACCCCACCCGGAACCTTGACTTCAACATGTACAGGATAGAGACAGTGGCAGAGGACCCATCATCAACAACAGAAATGAAGGAGCACACAGAGGTAGGGATGTCAGACTGGCTGAAGAAGAACGTGAAGGAGGAGTACGTAGTGATGAAGGCAGACACGGAGGTGATGGAGGAGATGGTGAAGCACAAGAAAGCGGTGAGGCTGGTTGACGAGCTGTTCCTGGAATGCAAGCCGAGGGGGCCAAAGAAGGCAAGCAAACAGGGAGCAGGGGGGCTTACTGGGAGTGCCTTGCCCTGTGTGGTCGACTCAGGGACGAGGGCATCGCCGTGCACCAGTGGGGGGGTTGATTCGTATAAAGTTCCTATAGTTCTAACAATATCGTTTCTTTTATATTACCATTCTGTTTGTAAATCGCATTGGGAGGGAGTGAGAGTGAGTTATTTGAAAGTGTATTGTATGTGTTTCTGTTACTAACCAATTTAATGTCATGTCACCTTAAAGTTTGTTGCACTTTCGTGGAAGACAGGATGTTCCCGTCAATCTAAATTGAATGAAAATCATCGCCTAAACAAAGAATCACATAAATCTGTCGTACGAGGTGTTGTTGCAAAATCTTCTTCAGTCCTGGAAATACAAGCCTTGTAGCATACCAGTGACACTTAATCAGAAGCTGTTTGCTCCAGACAACTGTCAAGAGGAGATTTCGCAGCAACATACAGCAAGAGATGGTACAGAAAATCAAGTATCAACATCACCAATATCAGCCGGCCACCCGAACAGACTGAGAATAAAACACCAGATAACCATACAACAGCACAGTAAATCAAGGGGAACAACTTTGGTCAAAGCAGAAGAAGCCATTCACTTGATTAGAGGATTATCTCGGCTACTGCCTCAGCAGATCGAGTTGTAAAAGCCATGAACTACAGTGAATGCAAACATGAATACAGTTATACACGAGAAGCAATGGTTAGGTCTACCTCTTCCAAACAAGACATCAAGGCAAGCATAAATAGCTAACACGAAGCCTATGGCTGTCATACAACATTTCAAAACCAGAGAGCACAGATTCAACAGATGCAACAAACTGTCTGGCTGAAGAACATTACGCTCAACAATCACAGATTATTCATGAGATGAGAGAAGATCATAAAGAATTGAGAAAGAAGAACTTCCAAAAAGTAAGAGCTATTGCTGGTGGGGGTTGAAAAAGAGAAATCGCTTACTTATCTGAGATATCAGCAATCCCCTCCCTTGAAGATGATGACAGGGCACTGTGCATGGTTGGTGCAATAATTGCTGACACTCCCCAAAAACATCCTGAGAATATACGGCATTATTAGGAGTCACAAGAGACGATGATATCATCATCGCCTCCACAGGTTAAGCCATCTAACATCCTGTTTTTTGTTAACATGTTGCTTTCAATTTCCTATTTAAGGAATTACAAGCATGAAAATAAGAGGCTCATCAGAGCACCAAACAATCCACCAGCCACTATATAAAACTAAAGCAGCACTAGACCAGATGTGTGAATGACTAAAGAAATTGATAAAAGAAAGCGAGTCGAAACAAGGCTGCCTTTGTTTTTGGTATCATTAGTATTCTCATGCCTTTTGTGCCAAGTACTCCCACCTAGAGAGTTAGGCAAAACATACACATATATTTACAAACTTTAAACGTGCAATCAATTACAAAGAGTTTGTTTCCATGTCTCAAAACAATAAACGGGTTCTTTTTATAACATCATCACTGGAAATTGAATGTCATTAGAACTCCATCGTTTACGACTACAGGGAGATAAATTTGAAGAAACAACAATTTTTTATAAAATGGTTGCTCATCTCAAATGAAATTCCGTAACATGGCAAAGGATGCCAATACAAAGATTGAACGCAGAGAACAGAAGTAATTACACATGACAGCAAAGTTGACAACATAATATATGACCTTTTTATAGGGCCAAAAGATCGTGATCCCATCACTAAAAGGTCAGCATTTAGTTTCTCCACAGCTTCGCAGATCTTTTCCTTTGAATTACCAATTTCAACATGTGTCTTAATTGGAACCTACGACATGAAAACCTGCTATTCGTGAAGCATGACCACTTTAAGCAAAACCATTTATTTACTACATTAAGCAAATGCAAAAAACATGGAAAAAAGCAAAAAAAACACAGCCACAGCAGCAAATACAGCATCAATACTTATAATGGTAAAGATATAAAGCAAAAGGCCATTTTGCACCCACAATTTCGCATTTGAGAGTAAATACGTGAGCCTACGGAAAACATCGCAGAAAATAGATTCCTTGGTTATGGAGAGGATTAAACAACTCTAACCAAGAATCACTCCAATAGTCATGGCAACCTGGCCAACATTCTTCCATAGACATAGAGCGGAATGGAATCCACGAAAAAGGACACCTAAGCCCTACATGAAATGGTTAAAAAGAGTAACATCTGTGTGATACTGACTGGGGGAATGGCCAGATCCAGCTTATAGAACTATTAATGTAAATCATATAAGACGGCTAAAGAAAATGTCCATAAATCAAAGCAAGGACAAAAGAAAACTACTCCCCAGCACACTAACAGAAAAATTTATCTCCCTCAAGGGCATGTATTATTTCATTATGATGTTAATTTCCAAATTATTTCGCAAAATGACCTCCTAAGTTTTTAAATTCGTCAACTAACCTTGTGAAATCGGCCTTACTTTAATTATTGTACAATTACCTTAACTATTTGCTAATTAGCTTCAATTTATAAGGCCGATTTCACAATTTTAACGAATTTCGAAATTTAGGAGGTCATTTAGCAAAATAATTTGAAAACTAACGTCATAATGGAACAAAACTGTAATAATAAGAACTGAGTTGAGCATAACAATCCGCGGTCCACCGAACTGCTCGAAACGAGATTCGGATCGAGAACTGACGCTGCAGTCGCGGCAAATCTCCAAGGCATGCTGTAGTACGGCCTTAGTGATCCGCCTCTGGTGAGCCTCGATCGCAGCTGCAAACGCCGGCACCTCCAGATCACCTGATCCAATAAAACACAGGCAGTCAATAAAAAGGATAGAAAGTAAGAAAAAGAAGAACAAGAACCGTGTGGAAGACAGAACTGGGGCCGCCGAAGGGGATGGCGCCGGGGTTGAGACCAGTGGAGATGGAAGGAGGGGACTGGATATGGAGGATGGTGAAGGAAGAGTCGGAGTTGGGAAGATTGAGTTGGCGGAGGGACCAGCGGAGGGCGTTCATGCTCTCCTCGCTGCCGTCGACGGCCACCACCACCCTCCTCAGCTTGCTCGTCATCCTATCGGTTGGTTTTTGGCCGGCTGTCGACGGTTCTAGCCCGGTGTTCGACGAAGAAAAAGCGCCGCAGTTGGAGCTGCCAGAAAAACCCCTCCCCTGCCCCTTCCGAACAAAAACAAGATTGGTATATAAATATATAAAAAAAAAAAGAATTGATACAATTATTTACAAAAAGACACGGATTACCCAACGTAAACAAGGATTATTCTATTCTATTCTATTCAAGGACGCGGAGTTATAGTCCTTTCACTTTATGCCAAGGGCCAGATCAATTATTTTTCCCTTCTGATTGGGTCACTATGGGCCCAATGGGCTTAAACTAGCATCTTGGCCCATTTTAATTTGGGCTTGGGTCGGGGGGAGGGAGGTAGCAGCAAAGTGGTCTTTACTATAAAATGCATACAAGTTTGAACCTAACCTAATTATTTGATTTGTGCAACCCAGTAAGCGCCAATGGGCCGCCTGTTGTTTTTTATCAACTTCTCTTAACGGTAACTCATCCGGAACGGTTAATATTCCTTTCTTTTCCCCCGACTCTTTTCTTCTCTTCTCAAAAACACTTCCCTTCTAACAATCCCAATCTGGAGCTCGCATCAGCAGCCATTCGGCATCTTCCTTTCGTCTGGCCTGTGATCGCTTCTGCCGGTTCGATGTTCGGGAGCTTCATTTGGGAACACGGCATTTGGAAACTTCGATTCCATGCGCTGGGATTCTGGTTCGGTAGGTGGTTATCCTGTGTCAGGGTATCGGGCTCAGATGCCTGGCCCTGTTTGTCCGCCTCGCATTCCCCGTGCTCAGGGCTTCGATTGTAAGGTGAAAGTGTTGGAAGTCAAGTCCCTCGAAGGGAGGAGATCAGGAGGCTTCTTGTTCCGGCGAAGGAAGAAGCCACCCAAGCCAAGCATGAGGCGTTGTTCAGCTACGGGGATTTGTTTCTGCAGCGGCCACTGGTGCACATTTTGCTACTCCTGTTGCTCGCAAATGCGTGAAGGTTTGGTATTGGTAAGCGTGTTTATTCAGCTTTTTAATTGGACTTGCTTTTTTTTTCCTGTGCAAGGCTTGAATCTCCAGGATTTTAGGACGGAGTTTGAATGATCGGGGTAGTCTTCTGGACTTTTTTGTTCTTTTTTTTTCTGCAGGGATAGAAGCGCGGATTAGTGAATTCGGGAGGGAAATTCGGGTGCATTAACAGTGTTTATTGGCAACCAACTCTATGTATAGTGATCCGTGACGGCCTTCTCAGCTGTGTGGGGATCTTACCATAGTTTGATGCCAATCATGACAGGAATGCTCGCGGTACTGCAATGCGACTAACCATGTCTACAGTAATTTTCCAAGCAAGGTAACATATGCAAAGCAATTTGTGGAATAATGGCTTGTGGCGCTTTTCTTCCCTGGTCTCTGGTTCATAGAGATCGTTTCTGGATTTCCTTGTTTCGCCCGACCTATATATTCCGACTCACGTGTGCCTGGTTTTGTCTGTATTACGGGTTTTTACGTGAACTTGCAGTTAAATGAATGGCTATCCATTTTCTGCATGTTTGTTTTATCAACAATCTCTTTAGATAGGCCTTCATGATGCGGGTAATATACTTCTCCAGAATTTTCTTTCAGGAATTCGGCAATGACAGTTGCATGTACTGATTTTCTACATCTCTGATAAGTGTCAAATTATTCACCTTAGACTAGGACATGAAGAAGAATGTGGACATCCTAAATATGTGAAAGAATTTGGTGGCAATGTTGATGGCATCGGCAAAGTTGGCTGTCTGAGAGGCAAGATGGAATAATGGATCTTGCTATTGAGAATGAGTGGGGGTATCAGTACATGAAACTGAGACCTTGATGGAGAAAACAACTAATAGTATGATGGGTGGGCCGGTTATCGTTCTTGACTCATTTTTACGCTACTACAGGTTTTTAGGAAGTGTCATCAAATCCCTTATACTTTGGTTTGTATGTAATCCTTGAAGTCTGTGGCTCTGTGTCCTGTACTCCTGGGGTTTCTGCTCCTAGAGAACTGCTCGTTTTGCCTTTGCTGCTAGTATTACTAGTGGATTTGACTCATTAGCTTACACCTCGTTTGTTCATTTCATTTGCAACTGTAAATCAGACGAGACTATAAATATGCTGACAGTTATCCAGAGATCCTTAACTTGGCTAAGTACATGACTGGAACTAGCGATGAACTTCCCGGGTACAGATTCTATGGAGTCATTGTGCTTTTGGACATAATTAATGCAACATTTTCTGGCCACCATTGAAGAATCCTCAAAACAAGTCGTTCGAGATTGATGACGGCATGGTATACTTATGCCGTGATCATTTGATTGTACTCATTTCTTGTTTGAAGGTGCACCTGTTTGGGAGAGGCGAAACACATTCCTTTTTAATCATCTGCTGATACAAGAGGGACCGGGACGCGTCGAACCTTTCCGTCCTGAGTTTTGACTTCCGGAGAAGGTTGCGGAGTAGGATTCCTGGAGCGACAATTCTTGTCTAATTAGCGGCAAATCAGACGAAGGCTCTTGCAATACAAACAGTACCGGAGATTCGGCGAGTGTTGATGACCTTTCTGTATATACAGTTAGGCGAAGGGATGAGCATGAGCAGTCCCCGGAGGACTTCCGATTTGGACACATGTTCATCGACCCTCTAGCAGATGCCGATCCTCGCCGTCCAGTTGGCGAGAAATACCGTTCCCTTATCATCAGACTCGACCAAGCTTATCACCAGTGATGTTAGTGATGATAGTAGTACAGTTAGGCAGCCTGGGAATGGAATAAGTAGAAACGCTGAAGTTGGTCGTGAAATGAAAGTGATGTGGAAAAGACTAGGGGGTTTGGGAGTAGCCGACAAAGACGTGGTGGGGAGATTTTGGATAAGAATAAGATGGACAAGGTCCAACACCCCCCCCCCCCCAACTAGGCGAGGTGCGGGCGGCCTCCCCCCCCCCCCCAACAAAGTCTCCTGCCAGCCCCCTTATCTTCAAAAGAGACTGCTAGGCGACAGCAAGGCAGAGTGAGAGGAGGAAAAGGGAGCACAAAAGAACAAAGAGGGAAACACGTATCTGATCTGCTCGGCGCTGTCCCCCCCCCCCCCAACCCTTTTTCTTTTATTTCTTTTTTGACGAATCGAAGCACTAGGAATGCAATGAATCTGCTGGGTTCAATTCAACGTGTTTACACCACTCGGTGCTTTCAGCTGCCCCTCCCGGGGGGGGGGGGGGGGGGGGGGGGGGCGGCGGCTTTCGGTGTCTGGTCTTTTGAATAAATGCATGATGATGCGCATTTCCCCACGTTGAGAAACTTTGTAGCGGCACAAAAAGTAGAGGGATGAAAATACTAATCTATTGTCTCAGGTCGTTTACAAAGATCATCTTACTCGATGATCTTTTTAAGCCTGATGTTTACCGAAAGTAATCAACAGAAAACATCAAATTAGACACCGCCCGGAGTGATTATATGGTTTGAGTTTGAGATTTAATTAGAAACCCCTTGGTTACACATTACTAGAGGAAGAAGATTCAAATTTTAAAAATTACCATAATATTGTATTTAAATAGCTTCTTTAAACAACCTGGCTGAATAAAGTCTTCTTTTAAATGAACTTTAAAACACTTACAAAATTTTTAAGGATGATCGTTTTAAACAATATCTTTTAATGATTGAAGTTCAAACAGTAACTTTTAATTGTTCATAGACTTTGCTCAAAATATTAAAAAAAATAGAATACTTCTTTATATAAATTTAAAATCGTTTAAAACATCAAATTAAAATCGATATTCAAATAATTTTAAAAAATTTAATCTAGTAAATTTGTTTTTCTAACAAGATGCCTTGCTCCGTGAAGCAAAGCAAAGCAAAAGCACAACCCAGCATTTAAGTACATCACATAGGGGGATGGGGATGGGGATGTTAGTAACAGTATCCTAGCGAGCCCACTAGTTAGGGACAGGGCAGGGAGAGGATAGCGGAGGTCCCCAGCACGGCAAGTCACAGGCCTTTCTTTCTTTGAGTTTCCTTTAATGATTGACAGCTACTTGACCTCCTCTCCATTAAACACGATTTAGTAACCCAAGGGACAAGAAAGGAGGAGGAGGAGACTGAACCCCAAAGTACAGATTCTCAAATCAGGTCAGGGACAGAACACCCCCCCTTCACCCTTTTACTTGGCTTTCAATCCAATTCAATTCACTTTTATGAGCACACTTTTCTTTAATGCAGAGATGGTACAAAACGAGCAGCATCCAGAGCTATTACTACTGTTCCGCTTTTGTCATCATTTCGAGGCTGAACCGAACCCCCCTCGCAAAACAAGTTGGTACCAAAGAAGAAATATTCGAATGGCGGTAGTGTTTACGAAACCCTAGCTAAGCTTAAGATACCAACCAATGCCCTATATCTATCCCCTTTCCCCCAACTAAATATAGAAACCAAACCCCCAGACACACATCTCAACCAAGTCTTCTTTATCACACACACTGAGAGGATTGATTATATATAATTCAGTTACTCGGATGGGGTGCATTGTAAGAAACACACTGTCCATGCAGACAGACTCTTCCCCAACCCAGACAACCTTTAAAACACATTTTTACCCCCATGCAAAGGAACTAAACCATCTTGTCCGTCGTCTCTCACGTTAACTGATAATGGGAATGGGAACAGCACCCTAATCATAATTACCCAACCACCTAAGGAAAATGAGGTTTCTTTAACCTTGGAGCAAATTAGATCACTAACCGAAGAAGAATTAAAACTAGAAGCAACCAAAAGTGATCTTTCCCATCTCAATACAGACCCTAAAATCTAATCCGACATTCTCCTCCCCAACCTAAACATCTAACCATAATCAACAATAAACAATAGCCATCCATCCTTTTGACAACGTTAACCGAGTGAAGCTGAGGTTTTTTTTTTTTTCCCCTTAACTAGGCTCAGTACGGCGGCCGTGCCGCAACCGGTGCCCAAACCACCTCTGATCCCCCGCTACCCCCGATATGACACCCGAACCCACCCCCGACGCCGCCTCCGCCGACCTCCCCCTCCACCTCTTCCTCCTCGATCTCCGGTAACCTGTGATATGAAGGCTTGTCGAAGGATGCGGCGACGACGAACACGGGCCCCGCGGCGATCAGCGGACCCCCAACCGCCCCTCCTACGACCTGACCCTGGGGGCCGGATACCGTCACTGAGAACCCGCTCGGGAGGTAGAACGACGAGGGGGCTGAGGCGGAGTTGTTTGGGTTGTTGGTGGTGGGGGCGGGGTTGGGTTCAATGACAATGGTGGCGGAGAGGGAGAGGATGTCAAACCTGCCTCGGAAGGTGAGGGCGGAGGGGGGGGAGGGAGGGGGGGGGGGGGTGAAGTGGGGGGGAGTGCCGGAGGCGGAGAGGAGGGAGAGGGAGGGGGACTTGTTGCGGCAGAAGCGGGTGATGGAGTCGACGACGTCGTTGTCCGGGTCGATCTGGAGGAGGAGGGTGCGCATGGAGGGGGGTTGGGGGGTGGTGGTGGTGATGGTGGGGTTAGGGGAGGCGGAGGAGGAAGGGGAAGGGGAGATGGAGAGGGTGGAGGAAGAGGGGGGAAGCTTGGGCTTGTTCTTGGAGCCGGGGGGTCGGCCACGTCGTCGGCGGGGGAGCTCGACGGTGGGGCCGTCGGTGGAGAAGGTGAGGGCTGGGGAGGGAGAAGGGGAAGGGGAAGTGGAGAAGGGTGGGGGAGGGGGAGGAGGTGGAAGAAGGTGATGGGGCTGCTCCAGGAAGTGTTTCTTCTCCTTCATGTATTTCTTCTTCTTCTTCTTCTTCTTCTGCTTCTGGTCTGGGTGGGCAGTGGAGGAGGAAGTGGAGGGAGACAGACCAAGTTGGTTATTAGCAGCAAGCAGCCTTAATAAGAGATTCGGTCTGACCGAAAATGATTCGGCGGGGTTGGGGGAGGGGGAGGGGGTGGGGGAGGGGGAGGGGGGTGATACATATCCTAACACCTGTTCTCCATTCACGTTCTTCTCCATCTCCTTCTTATGTAACTAGAAGAGATTGGGTTTTTGTTCCGATCTCATCTCAATCCCCAAGAGCCTCGTTTGGGTTTTGGTCATATCTTACTACGACCGCCACTTTTTGTATCTTTTTTTTAAATAATATTTTCTGATTATATTATCCACGTAAGTTAGTAATATCCTAAATAAGGTTCACTCCACGAAAGCGAATGACGACGACGTTGACGACGACGATCGGGATAGCAGTAATGAAGCAAGGGGTGGTGGAAAACGGAACACCCGCATTAGCCAAACCTCCGCCCGATGATAATAATAAGATTAGTATCACTCTTCCCTTTTCTTTCCTTCCCTTTACTTCAACTGCATTATCAAACAGAAAAATAATATATATAAAAGAAAGTCCCGAGATGCGGAGGACCCCCCCACCCCCCCCTATATAGATCAAACAGCAACTATATAGCTCACAAATTTTGACCGCCACAAGAAGAGGGAAGGAACGAGGACGCCCTCCTATTTCCTGCGGCCGCTGTTTTGGTTCTCTTATCGTCCCATTCAAGGAGGGGCAGGTAAGAAGGTTTCCGTCGGACATCGTGTTCCCAATCAAATCAAATCAAGACGAAAAACGGGGTGATGGACTTTGCCTTTTGTTTTCTATTGTGTAATTATAACTCTCGGACAGGAACATTATTCGGGGGGACCTTGAAATTTTGGCAAATTGGGCAAGTGGCCTATCTTCCTTTTTTGGCCCTCTCTCTCTCCCTGTCTTTTTCTTTATTAGTAAAAGAAGGTTTCCATCCCCTCCTTGTGGTCATAAATTAATGAAAAATAGGATTTGTTACGATTAAACTAATGCAGGGGGTGTTTATTATTCGGACACGTGCTGTTGTTGTTTTAGTTATTATAAGATAATTAATAACCCTCGTGGTGACACAACCCCGGCCATGATTTTATGAGAACATTACTTAATGTCCATTTCCCCTACCGCCTATTCGGGGAAATCAGTGGTCGCCACGATATTCTTCCACCGTTTTCTCATGACGCGTGTCCCAAATATTTAGGATGCACGACCAAAGCCCAATCACCAAACCAGAAAAGGTTACGAAAGTCGGAAGCACCGGTGAGTTGAGTTATGTTCCATAATGCCGTCATTTGGCGAAATATTTCGCCAAATAATACAGTTTGGAAAATATTTCGTCAACTAACCCACCAAAGTCGGCCTTACAAAGGCCGACTTCAATTCAATAAAAAAAAAATAAGGAACGTAAAGGGTTGGGGGGTGCGAGGAGGAAGGGGGGTTTGGGCGGTTGTGGGGTGTGAGGGGGACGAGGGGTTTGGGAGGGGGTTGTGGGGTGTGAAGGGGAGGGGGGTTTGGGGGAGGGACGAGGGATTTTTTTTTTTTTGGCCGATTTCCGTCCAAATTATTAATTTTCACGAAATCGGCCTTCCCCAAATAAAAAAAAAAAATTACAAGGAAGTCGGCCTTTATAAGGCCGACTTTGGTGGGTTAGTTCGCGAAATATTTTTTAAACTGCGTTATTTGGCGAAATATTTTGTCAAATGACGTTATTATGGAACAAAACTCCCGGTGAGTTCCATTTTCATGTCCCATATATTGGTTGAGCGTGACAAGACATGGGAATCAACACTGCTAAGGGCAAAGCAGTTTGATAGTTCAAAACATTCATTGGTTGGTACCTCCTACTTGCTTAGCCCATATTAAATATTTAATTTACTATAATCTCAGTGCTCTTAGTCAACTCGGATCCATCATCGCTGCCCCAGTATTCAACCCCAAAAAACATGGCTAAATAAAATGTACTACCACTTATGCTGTTGAACTTCTTGGATTGGTGTCCATTTAGTCTAAAATGACCTAATCCCTTCATGGGACCCCGTCAATAACTTAATGCCCGCTTCGAAAATCCATGCCTATGATGATGATGCTTCGAGACAAGGGGGGGGGGGGGGGGGGACGGAGAAGTATTCCACTCCACTCCATAACAATATATATTCAGCCAAAGTCCACGCTTCTAACGGGATCGGGCCGGTGAGCTGATGTGTCCATGGCACAAGTAAGTAGATTCCGAGCAGCAGCACCAAATGATGTTCTCGATGAGACTAAGAAGACGATGAGCGACGGTTGCCAGTGGGGATCGGACGGGTGGTGTAAGCTCCATTCCCTCACAAGCGAGCAACGTAAGAATTCGCTTGTGTCACGTACCTCACCCATCTGTAGGGATTGTACGTGCTTTTCTTGGCGATCTGAAGGTACTTCACCTGTTGAGAAGGGAAATCGAGGATATGTAAGCCCCTTTTATCACAGAAGGTGATACGGATGCCATGAACAACTTTTCACCAAAAAACAAAAATATAGAAACAGCTAGGATTGCAACTGCCCATCAGGAACTAAGAAGAATTGCTGAGGATGCAGCCAATGCATCTTCATTTCATGCCCAGAAGTTACCAACTAGACTACCGTGACACCAATTTCTAGAGTTGATCGAGGAAATTCAACAGTTTCTTTTTCTGGGTTACACAAGTTTCTTTGGCGCCGCTTAAGACTTTATGACTTGCATATCCAATAACTGAAGCCTAGTTATACAGAGAACATGCATTGATCTACAAAGCACTCACAACACACTGCTCATCAGGTCAATTATTCAACAAATTGTATTATTTCGATCTTTAGGGAAAAAAGATAAGTTTTCCAATTCCCTCTTGAGGTTTCCTCCATGAACAGACAATTGTACAAGTGGATTGACAAAGTTCAATTACCTGAAGACCTGAAGCATTATACATGGGAATTATAAAAGTCATGTTAACTGGTCCAGATTCCTTGGAAATATTTCCTGCAAAGAAAGAGCGCCACATCAATAGCCTTTCTAAATAATGTAATTTAACAAGCCTGCGCTTAACAGATGTCGATTGGCATGCCATGGTATTCCTGAGAAAACGTCAACTTGGCACGAAGAGTATGCTCGGCTCCTCCCACAATCTGTCCACATGTGCATGTTAGAAGTAATCTGACCAAAAACTCTGATAATGAAAGCACGTGATAAGAGTGACAGGAATTGATAGAAAATCGAGTGCCTTCTTCAAACTCCATTCCAGTTTCTTGTTTGCTTCCCGAAAGTCTGCATTCTGCCCAACAGCCCCCGCTTCGAGCTCAAAAGTAGCCCTGGAATAAGAAATCATATCAGTTAGATCAGATGCTACAACCACGATTAGAAAAAAATTGCCACAGTGAAAAATTCTTGGATTGACATACAAACAATCGACTGCTTATATCCCTCAAGGAGAAAGACCGTATAACATGCATTCCCAGTCAAGTGGTGACAAAGAGTTTGGAAAGATATAAGTAGCAACAATACCGAGTAGTATATTTTGGCAGGGACATCTGTACCATTACTGTATTTGCTGTAATACTTGAGGCGTATTCAGCTCTTACTTTGATAATTAACTCTGCCTAGTACAAATTCAGCAGCAGTTTGAAGTTACTGGGATTTGTATTAGGTATATACCACGGTAAAAATTGGTCATACATTGACCACAACTGAAATAGGCCCTTTCAAAATAACAAGAAATAAATGATGCCATATTGAAAATTGAGCTGCTAACCTTGAGACTTCCTGCCTCTTCAACCAATGCATTTATACGAAATGGTGGCCTGAATTCCTGGGTCATACGATAATTCATGACAGGAAACTCACCGTCCGGTGGTACCTTAATGGAAAAGTAACAAAATTAAATAATTGACAAGCAAGACAAAAACAGATAATTAAATGTAATACCACAACATCCCTCACCAGAGTCAAAGTTCTGTCCATGTCGAAGCTGTCGAGACGTACAGACTCATGAAAATTACAATCATCAAGTATTACTGCTCCTGAACCCGAAGAACTTTGGTGATCTATCCCAAAACAAATATATGAAGACAAATTAGATGAAATGAAGAGGAATATATTTAAAATAGTCATCTATCAGAAGCAGAATGGATACTTTAGCAACCTCTATATTTCCTACAGATATTCTAAAAGTTCAAGGCCAAGAAAACTAAAATTACTAAACTATGTCCATATTCTTAGAGCCAATATTACTAGATATAAACAAAGAATATATTTCGTTATCTGACAGTATCAAAGGTCGAATAGCTAGCTAACATAAAAATTGAGCTATTTGATGACAAAAAAGCAGGACCATAAACAGATCTTCCTCCTCGTCCAATATTCAGTTCCTCGTTCAATGCTACCCGTATCTCAGGATTTCCAGTTAAGTAACTCTTCATTTGGATGGTTCCATCAATCTCAGAGGTAAGTATATACCCCTGTCAAAGCACCAAAAGTGATCATCAGCTGGTACACTTTCTGTTTTTTATTGCTAAGAGTAAACAAGCAGGATCCAATCGAGAGACCAAGAAAATGCAAAGCTGAATAGCTTGAGAAATAAGAAGCAGAAAATGATAACAAAATATACATGTAAAGTCTGTAACATAAATTCGGTCAACCCACAACAGGAAATGAAGAAACAATGCAATGGAGAGCTAGAAAGGGACCTTTCACAATAAGTGACTAGGTAACCCGTCAATACATTTTAAATATTGAAATGCAGTCAATTACCCTCATTTGACTATTCTATGTAATGCCCAATTCCTACTTCATAAAGGGTAGTGACTACAAATAACTCCCGTTATATGTCAACTACGACTTGATCCATGGAAAAAAAATGTTCAGAAGGTTGCCGGAAATTCTCAAATATTCTCTCTTCTTGCTCAAGAGTTCATATTTTCTGCTTCATTTTTCTTTCTTTTCTTTTGGCACTGCTTGAATTTCTAAAAATATGCCTTGCAATGAGATGAATTGACACAGCAACCTGCTTTTCATTGTTTTTGTGCCTTTGTCCATGCCGACGTTTTTAGCAAATGTTAACCGTTATCTCCAAAGCCAGGGTAATATTTGTATTATTTCTTCTCTAACTATGACTATGAATGTCGACATCATCCACACACCTCAACATTATGATGATCAACTCAAACCAAGCAGAGATACATACACTGGAGCTGAACGTGACGCTAATCTTCTCAATTATATCTACAAAAATTTCCTCCCTTTTCTTTCCTGCAGGCTCATTTGCTATAACTGACTTTGTCACTGCAGTCCCAGGCATTCTTTTATTCCCTTGCTGAAATTGCATTACGTCACATTGTTGAATTTTATCGTAACAACTGAGAATCATCAGAGGATGCGCCTGAACATAGTATACCATGAAAATGGCAGCCGGACCAAGAGGTGGCACATGAGACATGTCAACAGGAATGGGCTCATTGAATATGTAAGATTTTAACACTTCGGTCGATGTTGTTTGAACATATCCAAAATCCTAGAAGGAAAAATAATAATGTCACATTAGAATGCAAGATCAACCTTCTACTATACATGACAGTGTTCAAGCAACCTAGCCAATCATGCAGGAAAGATCGCCTAGCATGTCCTCACAAAGAACTCCACGAGTTACACATCTACAGATTAGTTGGTCTCACAACAGCCTCCGTATTTGACACCTTCAAAAGAAATTCAACGTTGGAAACTGAACTTCCGAGGAGAAGGTTCATTCAATTATATACAATAACAGTTCCTTAGCTGCTGTACGAGTACCAAGCAAATTTAACAATGAAAAGCACAAAAGATCGACGAGACAACAAATGGGAAAAGCTTTTTTAGGTAGCAAAGGAATAGAAAACATACAATGACTTCATCCAGTAACTCATACACAAGAACGAAGTTCTTGCGCAATGAATCTTCACTGAGAACGCCAAGGTAGTCTTTGATCACCCGAGCAACTCTTTGCAGAAGCTCCATGACAAGAGAAGGGGATACGTTAACCCTCGTTGTCGCAGCAAACAGTAACCCAGCCACCTTCACATGGAAATAATTAACCCCATCCACATTCTGTCAACAAAAGAAATTAGCAGTCATAGAATAATAAATCAAAGTGGCAAGAGATGCCTGAAAACTCAATACCCAGAAAGCAAATAGTATCGCAAACAAGGAATACAAAGAATGTAACAAGACAATGGCATAGTTACAAAAAATCACACTCAAGAGGACCCTATTTGATGAAACAAATAGAAGGCCAACAGCCAATAGTATCATGTTTATTCTCCGGACAATGCTTCTTCAATATATCAGGAGGCGGGTTCTATGCTCTTGCAACTGCAGCAAGCTCGAGTCAAGAAACACCAGCCAGTCAAAAAATCAATTTCGTGATATATGTCCCCATGCCTCCCACCAAAACAAACAATACTCGCAAATTCTCCCCCGGATAGCTAAAAAAGAGATGGCTACCGCCAAGGAAGATTGCAGCCAGTTGCAATCACACCTAGAAATACCTACAAAGACGGGAGGGGCTTGAGCTTCCTCCTGGCCGTCCTCCTTCCAGAACTTCACCTTACGGAAGAAGATCTCCGTGCTTCCTTTCTGCACTTCTCCTCGATCTTCCCAAAAACAAAACAAAACACGAATCAATCAGCTAGCCAGTGCCCAGCCACCTAAAATCAACCCTAAACTTCCCCCGATCCCCTAACATCAGACATTTGTGATCGCAGGGGCGACGAACAAGATCCAGCCAGGGGCAGAGAAGTGACTCACAATCACGGAAGACGATGTTGTCGCCTCGCTGCGACAGGACGAAAAACTGCGAGATCATCGCCCCGGCAATCGATCCCTCTGATCTCTTCCGAGGGAGAAGCGAGTTCGATGCTTGAACAAATCCGATTGATTGATTGATGGGCCAAAGGCAAAACCGTGTCTTTTTTCTTTCTTTCTTATTTTCTCTGTTTCGTCACTCCGAAGGAAAACATAATTATATCTAAACGGAAGATTGCACTTATGAACAGCAGGCTGGAGCACTGTACAAGCAGTTAGTTATATGTGGATAATTTCTCAGCACCACAGCTCGTGATCTCTTGTGACGTTACCCTTCCCCTACATCCTCGTCGACCCCGACCCTCCACTTCTCGAACATACACTCTGCAAAGTCGTAGTATCCCCGGACGAGGGAAAGTGATCCTCTCCTTTCCCGATCTTCGATCAAGGGATAGGAGAGCAAGTTCCGAAGTGACTGATTCACCGATTCCTGCATTGGAGTTATCTAGAGGGAGTTTCAGTTTACGTGACTGCGCCATCCTTATGTGTGGTTTTGATGGCGGAAAAGACACCGAGAAAAATACCTGGTGCCCGAAAGTTGCAGCTGGGGAGTTGGCTTGCTTGCTTATGTCTAAGTTGGGACGGTGAATGAAATGGCGAGCTTATCCGAAAGCTATAATGGACGAGGCAACCATGCCTGAGGGGCCGTCCATCTTCACGGGAGAGTTTGTCGCGGGCACGCGACTTACGTGGATGACCTGGGCCCCCGCCATTTCACTCAATATGGGCCTATTGACGAGCCCATTCAAAATGGGCTCGAACCGAGCCCGACCCAAGTCCACATCCTTTTTCAAACGGTTCGCTCACTTCACAGTCACTCCCTTTCGGAAATTGAAACCATTTGAGATCCAAAAGCAAAATTTTGAAAATTTCTCGCACCTGTCATTCTTCCCTCCCTAATCAATAGTATCGACCTCGCCCTCCCAGCTCCACGACTCTCCCGATCACGCCGCAGCCACCCCCCCTCGCCATCTTTCTCCTCAGCTACGAGAAGTTGGCGGTGGCGATTCCAGTGTCCACGTTCCTTCCGCGAGCTCAATTGCTTGCCTTCTTCTGCCCGCCGTGTTACCGGGGGATTGAAAGCCACGGCAGGGACTGCTGATTTTCAGGGCTCGGTAATTCCGGATAACCTCAGCTGTCTAAGGAGAACGAGGGGGGGGGGGGGAATATTTTTCGAATAGCAGTTAGGTTAGGTCTGACGTTGGTGGAGTCGGGAGTTGTGATCGTTTCTCTGTCGCAGAGAGTGGGCTGTGGTTGTAACGGTTCGGGAAGTTCTGCATAGCCGGAGTTCTGAGAAAATTGAATCGGTTGTTGCTTCTTTACTTTCGGAGGAGAGAGTTTGTGGTCGTTTGGGGATATTATTTTTTTCTTAATTCCATTCCTTCTAGTGTCTGATTCAATTCACTAACTATTTCAATGTTTTTTTGTGCATCGTTTGATTGAAAGCAAATCCATCTATTTGATTTGATCCCCAATAACGAGACCCACATGTTTTGAGTTGTACGAATATAAATTAAATTAATGAATGCATGATGCCATTTAGTGTCATTTTTTTGGATGATTTGCTTGTCTGGGAGCTTCAGTAGTATAATCATGTTCAAGAAACTTTGGTAAGATACCCGGGTGCTTGAAGTTGTGGTTCAAAATTGCGTTAAGTGCATATTGGTTTAAATAGCTGGTCATTCTCCACTCACAGTTGAGGTGAGGCAGCCCATAGATAGAAGCTGTCACAAGTTTTAAATGTCATCTGTTTACTTGCATAATGAGATATTAAAATTACATTAATACCCGAGTATCCTTTTTCATGACAGGTTTTGGGCTTCAAGGATGGAACATGGTGAAGGAAAAGATTCATCCCAGAGTGTTAGGGTTGCTGTGAACATACGACCTTTGATCCCTTCAGAGCTTCTCATTGGTTGTACGAATTGCATTACTGTTGTTCCGGGAGAGCCTCAGGTATTGGTTTGGCTTTGAATGCTTGAAAAATCTGATACAAAGTAATTTACTATGATCATTTACACATCAAATTTCACTTGCTTTTGAATACCCCTTTGAAACATTTGCATGTTGTAACAGGTGCAAATAGGTTCACATGTGTTTACATATGATTATGTCTATGGAATTTCGGATTCTCCTTGTTCTGGCTTATATGATGAGTGTGTGGCGCCACTTCTTGATGCATTTTTCAAAGGATATAATGCAACTGTTCTGGCTTATGGACAGGTTCTAATGACATTTACTTTTAGTTTCTTTCTTACAAATTTAAATCTTTTACACTCATAATTTTGGTTTTTTTTATTGCTTTTTCAAGACGGGTTCTGGGAAGACGTATACAATGGGAACTAATTATCACGGAGAAAAGAGTAACGGAGGTGTCATTCCTAAGGTGATGGATAGGATCTTCAAACGAGTTGAGGCAATGACAGAATCGACGGAGTTCTTGATAAGGGTTTCCTTTATCGAGGTAGTTCTTGTGCTTGGACATCAATCTCACGCATTGTATCATCTTGTAACATTATTAACTGTGCCTACCAGATTTTCAAGGAGGAAGCCTTTGATTTGTTGGATACAAGTTCATGTCCACCCACCAAAGGGGATATATCAATAAAGCCAAATGGATTAGGAAGAGTTCCGATACAGATAAGGGAAACGGTCAGTGGAGGAATAACACTTGCTGGAGTGACTGAGCCGGAAGTAAATTCAAAGGAAGAAATGGCTAATTATTTATCTCGTGGTTCAATATCTCGTGCAACTGGCAGTACTGATATGAACAGCCAATCTAGGTAACTATTGAATTTATTTATAAAGTGCTTTCAGAACTCTTTTGTTAAATCAACATAAGGAGATGAAAAAATATATAAGACTCCACTTTAAATGCTTTCTTGCAGTCGCTCACATGCTATATTCACTATTACAATGGAGCAAAAGAAAAAACCAGGGTTTGTTGGCGGGGCCTCCCATGAGGATATTGGGGATGACATTTTATGTGGGAAACTTCACTTGGTGGACCTTGCTGGTTCAGAGAGAGCTAAACGCACTGGAGCTGACGGAATGCGTTTTAAGGAAGGTAACAAATTTTTCACCTGAAAAAAATATATTTTTTATTTTTGCGTTTCAACATTTATTTTCTGTATCAAATTAGTCAGCGGTTAAATAAACAATTTTCTTTTGGTTTGAATAGGAATTCATATTAATAAGGGTCTATTAGCACTTGGGAATGTTATAAGTGCTTTAGGTGACAACAAGCAAAGAAAAGAAGGTGGACATGTGCCCTATCGTGACAGCAAGTTAACAAGATTGTTGCAGGTAACTGACATGAACCCTTACATGTTCTGGTGGATCATGAATATTTGGAAAATATTTAGACCTTTTTCCATACGATCCTTTGCTGGTATTTGTTTGTCAACAACCTTTTCTCACAAAAGTGGAAGCTTGGCTGTTGCTTATCTAAAGGAGTATGGTATCTAATTTTCCTTTTCTAGCTAATGGTGCTTTATGATATCTTATATATGCTAGTGATTTATTCAGGATTCTTTGGGCGGAAATAGCAAGACACTAATGATTGGTATGGTTAATGTCAAGTTTGGTATATTTTTTGAAGTTCAAGTGAGTAGTAGTGATCCTTGTTCATTGAATTAATTTTCTTTTACCAATTGTAGCATGCGTTAGTCCGGCAGAAACAAATGCCGAGGAAACACTCAACACTCTCAAGTATGCTAATCGTGCTCGTAATATTCAAAATAAAGCCGTGGTATGTTAAATTATTACTTTTGATATACACTATGTATTTGATGACTTTTTTGTCCTATTGTTACATTTTTCCATCTTTTCATAGATTAATCGTGACCCAATGGCACCTGAAATGCAAAGATTGCGTAGCCAAGTAGAGCACTTAGAAGCTGAGCTTCTTCTATATCGTGGTGGTGCAAGTGGGCCATTTGATGAATTGCAGGTTAGAATTATGCTTGCTTGCTGAATTGGTTGCTTATGTATGATTTTGTGATCCTTTTATTGAACTGTTACAGATTCTCAAGCACAAAGTTTCATTACTCGAAGAAAGCAATAAAGACTTGCAACAAGAGTTACAAGAACGTCAAACAACTTGCGAGCATTTAATGCAAAATGCTATTGATGCTCAAGTACTTTGACAAACTATACTTAGGGTGAGAGTTAAAAGGAGAGATTATTGGTGACAATATGTTCATGTCACTTTTCTTTGATCAGGTAGAGAAAGACAAACTGATCATGAGGATGGAGGATGGAATCAATTCGAAACGGGCAAGTTGGTGATGATAATGATGCTGATGTAGATCAGGTTAAAATGGCAAGTCTTTTTTGTTCTCATGTAATTCCTTTAAGTGTCTTAAACAAAGTGAAATTTTCCTGCAGGACTATAACCTCCTGAGATCTTACATTACCAAGATACAAGAGTTAGAAGGGGAGTTGATCCACTTTCGGAGCTCAGCCAGCAAGAGAATATCTGCTGCGACTAATTTGGATCAAGGTGATTCTTCCAATAATGGCTCAGAGACATGCTTAAGTGGACTTTCAGTAAACTCTGGATCACAAGATGTGGAGCTCTCAGGTTTGATCTCTTGACACATTGTGCAAATCTTTGAACCTGAAAAGGGAAAGCTTTCCTTGCTAAATCTTGCTTATCATCTAGAGACGTGCCTTAATTTCTTATTACATATTACTTGTGCCTTGTACTTTGTGGTTAAGGGCTTCAAATGTTAAGTTTGTTGGCAATATAATATGGTATCTTCATGTCTAGCGTTGCAGGACAGTGCTTATTTTTAAAACATGTAATATTTAGGGGCCCTTCTTTCATGTTATAGATGCAGTTGAAGTCCATGTAAAGGAGTTAGAGCATGAATCTCTTCGAGAAAAATTGGATAAGGAGTTGCAAGATCTGGACAAGATGCTTGAGCAGAAAGAGGTGAAACCAAACATTTATTTATTTTGAAATAAGCCATACTTGTAATTTTTATAATTGTATTTGAATGCTTTGTATTCTGAATATTATCTAATTGTTACTTGGGAGCATGTACACCTTGTAAAATTAGCATATATTTATATCCTCGGACTCTCCTCATTCGTGCCATAGATAAATGGCTGATTGTCCTTGTTTTTCATTTTGAAGGCTGAGATGAAGCGATATGCTAATGTTGATACTTCAGTTCTTAAACAACACTATGAGAAGAAAGTTTTGGAGCTGGAGCAAGAAAAGAAGGCTCTCCAGGTTTGTCTTTGCTGCATTAAAATTAATTTTAAGATTTGAAACGTTATGCTCATTATAATCATTACTTGTCAGAAAGAAATTGAGGTGCTAAGGCTAAATCTCGCGGATGTTTCAAGTGCCTCGGGAGACAATGCTCAAAAGCTTAAAGAAGAATATCTTCAAAAACTGAACGTGCTCGACTCACAGGTAATTATGAGTAAAGTTCAGCTTATAGTTAAACTTCTACTAATTTAATATAAATGTATGCAGGTTTTAGAGTTGAAGAAGAAACAAGATGCACAAACTCAACTTTTAAGACAAAAACAGAAAAGTGACGAGGCGGCAAGACGCCTGCAAGATGAGATTCAAAGAATTAAATCCCAAAAGGTGATTTTCCATCATTAGGTTCTTTGTAGTGTTTTTGTTCTTGGGCCATCCCTAATGCCTTCAGAACAGGTTCAATTGCAAAACAAGATCAGGCATGAAGGTGAACAATATAGATTATGGAAAGGGCAACGGGAGAAAGAAGTTCTTCAGGTATGTATCTATAAACTAAGCACAAACTGGTTATAAAATTTGATTAAAATAATACTTTGTTATACAGAAAGAATAGATGCTCTTTGTTGACGTCTAAGTTATTAGATTGATTAGTTGTTTTCCGAGTTAAAATTTTTTAGACCAACTTCTAGAAAGCAAACTCATACTTTCAAATCCTAATGTTTTCAAACTTGTTATGCCTTGAACAAATGTGCATTATGTCATGTCATCACTTTTATTTACCGGGTCCTTGGTCATTCCAACAGCTTAAGAAAGAAGGAAGGAGAAATGAGTACGAGATGCATAAGTTGCTGGCCTTGAACCAAAGACAGAAAATGGTAATTCATTGCTCCCTCTGATGTGACATCTAAGGTTGTCATGTATTGATTCTGTCTAAATTCTCCTCACATTTGGTACATCACAGGTTTTGCAAAGGAAGACAGAAGAGGCTTCCATGGCAACTAAAAGGCTAAAAGATCTTCTCGAATCACGAAAGGCTTCAGCAAGAGAAACGGGTTAAGTATCTAATTGAAGTGTTGATACAATTGTCTTTCTGTGTCTAGTGATCTTATTCTTTTCAGCACTTGGATGGACAGGTGGTGCAAATGGAAATAGCCTTGGGCTTCAGGTAGGTCTTGACTCTCAATTAGAAGTTGTCTTTTTTCTTCAACTTTGTGGACTGTTAAGTGTGAATATAAACATTCCTCTTAAATTTTTGGGCAACTAATTGAATTATTGGAGCACGCATAAACATTACATTCAGTAGTGTGTTTCTTCTATCTGCATTACTTTTAGCATGTGGCTATCTACTTGAACTCCTAGCCCTAAATTTGTACATGCATATGTTGGAAAGATCTTCATGTTATTTTCCTTGCACTAATGCTGAATTTTTGATTGAGAAGGCTTTGGTACGAGCTATTGACCACGAGTTAGAAGTGACGGTACGTGTGCATGAAGTTCGTTCAGAGTATGAACATCAGATGGAAGAGTAAGTAAATTATTTGCAGGCTAAACTGATATGCACTTCTATAGGCAGCTTTTGTTTGTCTGAAATGATCCTGGTTTTCTTCCAAGTATGTGCAGCTTGCCGCTATATCTTGACAGCCTTGTCTTTGCTGAAGTTTCATTGATCAATTTCGTATATTTATGTACAGTAATTGTGTTCCTTAGATTTTGTCATCTAGCACCACTTTGGCTTGATTGATGTTGGTATCACGATTCTGTGCAAGTAGTTTTGAGTCTATGAATCTGAAGCTTTTTAATGGTTGTTTTAGGAGGGCAAGAATGACTAGGGAGATTGCCAAGCTCGAGGAAGAAATGCAGATACAGGGAAAATTAGGGTGGGCCTTCCACGACCTATTAAATTTTCATTTGTAATTTTTACGTCCCTATGTAAAAAAAAAGTGTTGTTTATTATTTTTATTTAATATTTTTTCAATTAAATGTTAATGTTGAACGTTCTTTATAGCCAAAAGCCTTTGTGTCATGACAAATGACAGGGACTCTCCCTTACAATTGTCTCCTGGAGCAAGAAATTCCAGAATTTTTGCCCTGAAAAACATGCTTGCAAGCACTGCCAGCACTTTGGTTTCAATGGCCTCACAATTATCAGAAGCTGAGGAACGAGAAAGGGGATTCAGTGGTCGAGGACGGTGGAATCAAGTTCGTTCTCTATCCGATGCCAAGAATTTGATGAATCGTCTTTTTGACTTGGCATGTTCGTCAAGGTAAAAGACAAGGGGTTCCTACCATGAGTTGTCTTTTTCCTTGAACTCAGTGAAGTTGTTTTTCTCTTATAATGTTTCTGTGGTTACTCCATGTTTGTTTAGTCTTTAAATTGCCCGTGGATATGAAACTTTGAAGTGATTATTTGACCTTGATGGGTCTAAAGATGGCTCTTTCTTTCTTTCTTTCTTTCAGGTGTCAGCTGTCGAAACTTCAATGTGAGATAAGGCAACTACAGGCAGAAAAAACAGAACTTGTACATCAGCTGAAATCACAGGTCAGCCGATTGTTATTGCTGGTGTTGTAATCAAACATAAGTTGGTGTTTCAAAGAAGTAAAAACTGATTGACCGGATAAAAAATCACACAAAACAAATAGACTAACCTCTGTTTTGTTGTCCTTTATGAGCAGAAAGACAATTTTATTAAACAACATTAAAAGAGTTTAAGTGCTGTTTCTGTTGTCTTATGTTGAGTATCCTCGTTTGTCATTTAGGTGCATCGTTGTTACATTAGTGAATGTTTGGGGTGTCCTGATTGGTCATTTACTAACTAGACAAGGTTTATCTTTTCACTAATGTTTTGCTTTCAGTTTTTGATTTTAGAAATGCTCACTTTTTTTCTAAAACAGGATACACTTATAAGGAAGCTGGCCAAATCAAATGCAGCACAATGTAACATATTGCATTTGGAGCATAATCTGGATTCTCCCAAGTATTATAACACGCGCAAACAGGCAAGTCCTGAAATTTTCATCTTCAGAACATAATTACTAGTACCTTTTGTTGACAATGAAATTAATTTTATTCATAGGAGAATCGCACCTCAACAATTTTTATGGAGGATATGGATATATCAGAGGCAGATAACTCGGGTTCAGATAACAATGATGATGATTCAGTTGGCTGCTCTTGCTCGAGAACCTCGTCTTGTAAAACAGCCAGATGTCAATGCTTGGAGAAGGGATCACATTGTGGTGAACTTTGTGGTTGCATCTCAACCAAATGTACCAACCGAAGCATATCTCAGGAGATCGCTCCACATGATTCCAGTTCAAGTCTCGAAGGGGTGGAGGATCCTGAACTTGCATCCCAAGGGGCTGCACTGCTTCAAAGTGCATTAACCGATAAGGGCCATGCTGATTCTGTTAATGATGAAAAATCAAGGAGGAAGCCCTTATCTGACATTGGGAATAAATTGGTATTGTTTTCCTCTCTCCTGTACTTTCCAACCTTCGTAAATTCGAGTACACAAACATAAACTTGAAGTTGACTCGATCTATTTTTTTTTATTGTCACGTGTATGTACAAAGTACTTTTTTCAGTATGCTTTCTGTTGGTTTTTTGGTGTTTGCCTTTGCCTCATGCTTGGTTTTCTTTCAGGCAAAACCCAATGAAACGAAACCTAGCAAGAGGAAGAAGTGGGGTAAACAGGCAGTACAGCTGGTGCCAATGGATGCCCCTGCAAACCTTCAAGAAACACCGACACAGGTAGATAAACCAGAGGTCATCGTTGTTTCAGATGACCTTCCTTTGAAGCTACCTAGGGCTATGAGGTCCCTGAAACCCAGCAGCAGCAACATTTTGCGAGAGAGGAACTCCAATCCAGTTGATGTGACAGTCTCTGCCAAGGATGTTGAGGCAGAACATTCTCGAGGCAATGTTGCACGGGCACAGGAAACAGATGCGAAGGAGAATCAGGCATTATGATTGGAGATCCGGTCATCATTTTGTTGATCCAGTCATTGTTTTGTCGATTGTGCTTGTCTTAAATTTGCCATCTGCTGTCTGGAAACACGGGCTCTTCAGTCAATTGATACTTAATCTGATTATCCAGATATGAGTTTCATTTGCTCGGATGAACTATTTACTCCGTTCTTTCCAGAAACGTTTTCGTCAGCTAATCTGAATATAAATGTTGTATTTAGTTTCTCCTCCTTGGTTGGGAATATCCTCTGCTTTAGCATCTTCATGGAAAGCTAATCCTTGAGTTTCAAGGACAAACGCTTGTAAACAAAAAGCAAGGTTCGCACATCCTTAAAGCCCTCAAGAAAGGAAAAGAAATAACTGAACAAGGTACCAGGATTTTCGTCAAAAGCGGGCTACAAATCAGGTTCTGGGAGAACAACTGGCTAGGTTGTGGGAAACTCAATGATAAGATTATAGGACCACTAAACAAACTAGAGAGAGACAAAACAGTGACAAGCTATTATATTAACAGAACATGACAAAGACATGGAGCCACTACACTCCTACCAGGACACAAATCACTAGCACGGTCATATCACAGGGCAAAGACAGGATCGCATGGAAATTCGCAAGCGATGGAGAACTATCTACCGCATCAGCATACCATTTATCACACAAACACAACAACCTTCGCAGACATCAATCTCACTTGGATCTGGAAATTGCCTATACTACCAAAACAAAAGCTTTTTATCTGGCAAGCGTGGTGGAACAGACTGCCCACTCGGGATATCCTATCCTCAAGAAATATCACACCAGAAAAGATTTGCCCAGTGTTTGAATAGGAAAATGAATCAATGTTACACATTTTGAGAGACTGCCCACTAGCCCAGAGACTAGAAAAACAAGAGTACATGGCATACATTAGAACATACTATTTGTCCAAGCCATCTGGCACCTGTGGTTCCAGAGGAACAAGGCGGCCCTCGGCACCAAGCCATCAACAGGAAGCGCAAAAAGAAACCATACTTGCAAGGGCAGCCGAAATCCAGGCACTACTAGGATGTAAAAGTGCGAAGAAGAAAGCAATTTGCTACCGACTGCAGAATATTAATGCATCGACAGACAGAGGACAGAAATGGCAACCCTTGGAAAAACTACCCTTCACCCTAAACACTGATGCATCGACAAAGCAAGGACACCTAACTACAAGCTTGGGAGGCGCAATCAGGAATCAGAGCGGAACATGGATTGGGGGGTTTACCAAAAAAGTCACAAATATAAACAGTCTCATAGGCGAAGCTTCGGCACTTATAGAGGGCATCTACCTAGCCAAAGACTTAGGGCTACTGACACTGGCAATAGAAATAGACGCGGAAATCCTCCTCCTCTACCTCACAGGTTCAAAACAACCACCCCCACTGGTTTCTCCTCTTGTGATTAAACACAGATCGCTATTAAGTGATTTCGAAGATTACAACATCACACATATCCCCAGAACAAAGAACCAACTAGCAGACAAGATGGCAAAGAAAGCGGTGCAACAAGACAAGGAATCTATCACCTATTGCTACCCTCCAGATTTTGTAATAGATGTTTTACATGGGGATTTGCCATGTTTCGGACCTACAGGGATGTTACATGTGGATTTGGCATATTTTGGATCTGCAGGGGTCTTACAACCCCAAACTATGTAGCTTTAACTATTATCTAATCTAATAACTCCCTCTCTACCCAAAAAAAAATCCTGCTGCATTTACACGAATGTCCCACAGGCGCAGCCGGGGGAAAATGCAATCTACTTTATACATGACATAACAAACCCTTGAGGGTGAAATCATTTGTACATCTAACTAAGCTAAATTGATAAGAGTATGGTGAGAACAAAAAGAAAATGTACAGGGAATTCTGTACTACCTGCAAGCTGCCCCATCTACTTACACCCACATATTACATTCAACCAGATGCCTTCTAAAAGCTTCCCTTACAATACCAAATCCTTCGCACCTGAGAATGGACAAGCTTCAACTGCCATACCATCAGCCCACAACTTTCACCTCTTCCTGCTTCTCACTTGCTTCCACACCCACAACCTGCAAACTAGATGCATTGTTCTTCACCCCTATATCGGCATTCCCTGATCCGTTTCCAGTTGATTGTGCTGAGTTATCACTGACAGCGAGTTTCTCCCGTTGACTTTCTTCGTGGGCAGCTCCTCGATTAGAACTGGCCGGGTTGTCTCCATTCATCCTGTTTCCAAGCGCTGTGTTTGGCTCTGTACTGGCTGATGGATCAACAGGCCATCTCTCATTCATACCATTCCCCGAAATGCTATCTACTTCACTTGGGTCTGCTTTCCCTGTTCGCTGATCAGGTTTGACTGCTTGCTGAGGTGGAAGTTGCAAGGAACGAGATGAAGTGGAGGCAACGGGGGCAGCTGAAGTGTGTTGTAATGCCAACCCAGAAGTCTGCGTGAGAGTTGACGTTCCATTACTTGGGACAGCTGAATTAGGATGAGTAGTTGATGATCCCGGGATGGAACATCTGGTCACGGAACCACCTTTATGAACTATGTGGACAGCAGGTTTGGCTTGAGTAGCTCTAAGAAATGATGCTGCGTCTGAAGGGGTAACTATACGAGCTCCAGCAGCAACTGCAGCAGCTTTCAATCCCATAGAGTCGGAACTATCGGTGGTCTTAGGTGGGGATATTTTAAGAGGTCTTGACATCTGGTGAGACTGCCCAGGCATTTGCATATCACTGCTTCTGCCGTGTTTTATACTGGAGGATGCGAGCACTGGTTTTAAAGATGCCCCTGCTGATTCAATCATTTTCAGAAACTTGTTAGGTGGCTAAACGCGAATGATTACCATCCTGAGGATCAGATTAATCTGATATGTAGATGTTAATCTTTACCAGACCCCACATTCTTCACCGGCATGTTCAAAGCTATGGACATAGCATGGCGAGCCGCCAGCTGTGCTTCAGAAAGTTGAGTACCAATAGTGTTGGGCCCACTGACATTCGTGTTGCCCTGCCTTTTCTTAATGGTGAGCCACCTCTGAAAAACAATTGCACAACAGTTTATGCTACACTTGCAGCAAATGAAATCAGACAGCAAGCAGGGAAGAAAGCCAAAGCAACAAAACTTCTCATAATCAAATATTTTGAAATGAAAAGGCGGTGAACAAAAGATGAACAGATCATCCATGCACGATGAACACAGATGCACCTACAAGGGAAAACGGATTATACATCGGCCTAGGGGCAATACTGAGGGATCAACAAGGCAATTGGATAGTTGGATCCTGTGCTAAACACCCTAGCACGAACTGCCTAATTGCTGAAGCCATGGAAATTAACGAAGGACTCAGCCTAGCAAAGAACCTGGGAATCAAGCATCTAGCAATCCAAACAGATGCAGCAATACTAGTTAGCTACCTACAGGGCACCCAGCAACCAAACTCATTAATTAAGCCTATTCTGGATGAATGCAGGTTGCGGTTACATGATTTTGAAACATCATCAATATCCTACGTGTCAAGGGGAAGAAACAGGGTTGCGGATAAGATGGCAAAGGTAGCCCTAAACCAGGAGGAGCATTACCTATCTTTCCATTTTCCCCCAGATTTCATTTTGGAAGCATTGCATGAGGACATCCCATGCTTCATCGGTTCTGTAACCTAACTGCTAAAACGCCTATTTTATTTTCTGAATGAAACTACCCTTTCTACCGAAAAAAAAAAAGATGAACAGATCAAAGCCCTCTGCTGAAGCTGTGGGGGTTTAAGATATATGAGAACAGGTGGTAATGGCAACAATACTATGTTATAGTTCACCCTTCAATGGGCGACATGGATCATTTCTTAGATTTCACCCTTCAAATGGGTGAGGTGGAGAGAAATAATAAGATTCAAAGATTCAGATTTATGTTACCTGCGCTAGCTGTGCAGGTGTCCTATCTAGCTTGAAGCCCCCTTCCAATATTGTTGGCCAATTTCCTTCCCCACATTTTTCAACAGCAGCAATTAACTCGTTATCCTCAGCTTTAGACCACTGCTTCCTCTTCTTTTTTAATGGCTGGTTCCCACCACCTGGTCCATGTCCATCCAATCCTTCATCAAATGCCGTGGTAGGCAAAGAAGGAACAGAAACTTGTACAGTTATGTTCCTCCCTTGCCTCAAAAAAGATGCTTGAGAACATTCTGGAGCTGCACTTGATGATTGTCCATTGGGT
Source organism: Melastoma dodecandrum (assembly GCA_029817715.1). NCBI lineage: Eukaryota > Viridiplantae > Streptophyta > Magnoliopsida > Myrtales > Melastomataceae > Melastoma > Melastoma dodecandrum. The sequence goes on along the minus strand of JARUPY010000391.1, from coordinate 108,011 downwards.
ATATTAATCGTCAAAGGTGCTTCAAAAGTCATGCTATTTGACTGACGAGAATCACTTGGTAAGCCAGAGGCCATCAGTACCTGCAAATAGATAGCAACTTTGTGAGTAGGCTGTCCAAAAAAGACAACATCTCATAGGAACCTACTTATCGGGAATTTACACAAGAATCTGAAAAAGCATATCAACAAGCATCTAGAATATCTAAACAGAACCACATGGCACATCTTAAAACTGTGAAGCCTTCCCCCACCACATGTGCAAGGCCAGCATCCAGACGAAAATTGTTCACTAATACCCTGTGCTTCACATAACCTAATTCTACCCACCCTCTAACAAAATCCCTTGATGGGTCACAGTTCATGTAAACAGGCCATGACAAAATAAATCCTATTATACATTATATCAACCATCTCACCAAATTCAACCTAGGCCTACCTACCCCTAAAAGTTTATTCTTCAATTTCAAAAGCAATGAGACGACAGATGCTTGCCCATTCAGGGACCTTGACACAGGCAGCCACCTCATTTAAAGTTTCGCTTCCCACCGCTGGCAAAGCTTCCAACTCAAACTCCAGATCACTACCGTCATCCTGTCAACCACAACAAAGGAACACTCACCCAACTAGAAATGTAATGCATATCTTCATAAAGCAGAAACAAAAATTTTGCGAGGCATGCAAAAATTTGAGACAAAGAGAGGGAGAGATAGAACGATTGTATATCATAAAAGGATATCCTTGATGTAACAGTAATCCCATCTACTACATAATTCTAAGAAGAAAAGCCAATCTCCAGCCACTAGCGGACTAGTTATTCATGTTCACGAAGGACATCCTAACTCTACGTTCACCGTAATATTGCAAATTCCTATCTTCCTAATCATTGAAGCTGAAGTAACTAACAAGGTGACCAGCCGACTAAAGCACACGATGTGCGTGAAATGTAATCGGCAAAAATCCAAGAGGCAACACATACTAACATGCGGAAAACCACCATACTAACCAAAGGTCTGGCCTCGTCTTCAACCTTCCCAAGCAAGTCGTCACCATAAGCCAAGTGCCGCCACAACATCTGAAGCTCGCGTGGGTTAGAAATCCCCGTTGACGTCCTCTTCGCCAACGCATCCCAGTCATTCTTAGCATCCGGAAACTGGGCCACCTCCTGCAAAAGCGCCAGTACGGTAGTGACTGGATACCTGAATATCCGAACGAGAACGTCAGCCGGGCTACATACAATCGAGCCGTTAGCCGACTACTCGAGCCATGCAAGTGCATCGGACCTATGCAAGAGAGTGGAGACGTGGTCCTCGGTGGTGAATCCCTTCTTCTGCTTCTTCTGCTGCTGCTTCTCTTGTTTGGGCTCGATCATCTCAGTTCGGCGTAACCTCCGTCAGCCACCGATGATCGGCCGCCGGTGACGGTTATCGGCGGAGGGTTCTTCGGAAAAAATGGGCAGGAAAAAAGAGTGAAATTTGAAAAGGGGGAGACTCGATTGGCGGTCGCAAAGACAGCGCGACCGCCAAACGCGGGGGGGGGGGTTTCGGCTGCGAGGGGTTTTAGGGAACGACGACGCCGGCGCCGCCAGCAGTTAGGGCGGGGTTTGGGATTTGACGTGGGGGGAGGGGAGCGAGCGCTAGAGTGGAAGAAAGGAAACCCTAGCAAGAAGTGAAATGACGATATTGGCCTTGAGGATGCCCCTGAAGTATCTCTTTCGTGGGTATTGCTGTTAGGTCTTCAATTTATCCCCAAAGTCCATTTGGTCCTTAAATTGATTTATTTTTTGTAATAAACTTAAAAAGTAAAAGCCGATGGCTCTTGAGCGTTGTTCTCGCGGAATCGGCTTTATGATGAAAGTAAACATGTATTCCATATTCCCACATTCGCTAGCTCAAATACACAAACAAATTATGTATTAGACAGGAAGTGCATTTACTATGGAATTATAATTTCGTCGAAAAACTATTTCACAAAATAGAGTTTTAACTTTCAAAATTCGTCATGTTCCTCACTCGGTATAATATTAGAAACAGCGAATTCTTTATAAATCGAAAGCATTATATAACGAATTTTGAGTTATTTTTTAAGAAATATTTTATTAATTAACTATAAAGATATGATACAAATTCGACACCTAAATAAAATCTGTGTGGCAGTCCCATAGTAACGGTGAGTTCATCCCTAACCGTACCCAACTCAACTTCAGGCAGAACAACGTCCGCTCTTCTTCCCATCCCTTTTCCCGCCACTTCCGGGAGTACCACGACCACGCCTCCCTCGGCGACCTCTCCGACCAGTAACTCGCGTACACTGCCTTCTTTCCATTAATATTTACGCCACTTATGTCTAGTCCCTCCAGGTCGACTAACGTCAGTTTTGCCCCGAAGTCTCCTGACGATGGACAGTCAATCGCACGACCCATGTCGGTCCTCCTGAGGATCACCCCGAGGATCTCCTCCACCTTGGCCTCTGCGACCAAGACATCTACCTCCGCTCTGCCAAACATCATACCATTGACCGACGACTCGGACACATCTCCCCTAAACTCCCCTTTGAACGAGGCGGCACTCGCACCCGACTGCTGACCTGTTCCCCCTGTTCGCCATCGCTCTGGAGATGGGACTTCCATAGGACAGAGGAGATCAACTCGAAGGCCGAGAGCTGGCGCGGACGGACGAAGCCAGACAGGGAGTGTAAGAGCTCCATCAGTTGCAGAGTGACGTGGAGGGATAATTCCGCATCCCCTTGGGGTGTTTGGGGCGGTCTAGAGATCGCCAATGGGGGCAATGGGATTGAAGGGCGATGAGGGCGGGTCGACGTTGGTTGGACTTGGAGAAAGGGGCACATGGAGTGAGGAGGGGGCACATGACCACCACTGTTTTTTTCCCGCACTCCGGTGAGTGATCCGGCGGCGTTCGTTTTCGTGTGCAAAACTGACCCCTTCCTCGGTCCGCAACAACCACTCATCCAGTTTTGACTCGGCCTCGCCTCCGCATTCCTGGCCCCATTGTCATTGCAATTGACGTAGGGCCTCTCAAGGAAGGAGTCGTCGTCGTCGTAATCTCCATCGTCCTCCCTTTGGAGGATCCTCCCCAAGGCGGCAGGGAACAGGCCAAGCCTGCTCAACATTTGCTTCTTGAGGTCATATATGGAGAGTCCGTTGAGGGTGTCCACCCAGAACACAAACTCCCTTGATGTAGTGGAGCTTCATCGCCAGGTCGGTGGCATCGTTGACGGGCTCGTCGTCCCCCATGATGCTGGCCGGCACGCAGACGATAGCTTCATGCCGTACATGAGGTTACGTTCAATTTCGAACGTAAAACCTAATTAAACGAGCCCAAACTTCATACTATTTGGACCAAACTCGTGTTGTTATTCTAAGTACATGACGTCCTATTAATATAGTTTGCCAGTCAATTAACGGAAGGTTGACGGATGGTTACGTGCCTTTTACATTCTCGATCTGAACCGTGAGTTCGTCCGATGGAGTGAAATTTGGGGGAGGATGAGGCCGTACGTCCAACTTCGTCGCGTAGAGTTTATGATGCTCGTGAAACAATACCAAGAGCCTTTGTACGAATTTATTGAAAATCGAACAGCTTACTCCGTTGAAAATTGAATGCCGAGATTTTGAACCGATGATTTGTTAATTTGTCGTCATATTTGACCAATTCTTTTTCGAAATATACGTAAATAGGTACGTACAAATCCTCCGTGAAAGAAGTAATAAATGGGTATTTTTATTTTCACAAAAAACAAAACAAAAACAGAAACTTATCAAACATGTTCATAAATAGGTTTCGCAAATTGATGCTGCCATGAGTCTAAATCTCCATCCCAAGCAACCTCAGCGAGTGCATGCAGCATAAATATGATTAGCATTCCAGCATCATCAAAATATTGGGTACCTTCCCACTAAAATGCAATCATAAATTAATAATATTAGGTAAGAAAATATTTAACTAAATACAAAACTAACTCACGAAATCCGTTATAAACCACCAGTTGAAGTAAACAAAGTTTTAGGGGTGGAATTATTATTTGGACATGACACAAGGAATTGAATGAGGTGGATTGATGGGGAATTTAATTGGGAGGCGAATAAAGGTCCATTTGGGGTTTATTATCAGTTTATTTTCTTTACCATTATTAATGTGAAATTTTAGATGATTTATGGATAATGTCTTAGATCATTTATGACTAAATAGTTTATAATTACAAAAAAAGAAGATAGGGAAATATACGAATGAAGGAACCCTTCCTTCTTCGTCTTCTCATCCCCAGCCTTTTTTGGCTTTCTCCTCCCCTCTTTTTATCGTCTCCATTCACCCGCTCTCTCCCTCTGTCGGAAGGAAGTGCTGGCTGGCTGGCTGGCCGTGTGTTTTTTTTTTCCCTTTCCCATCGAACGACCAAAATGATGAAGACGGGAGCAGAGGAAACACGTCCTTGTCCTACTCCTGTCCCTGTCCCTTCAGGTGGGATCCCTTTTTAATTCCCTTTCTCGACACCCCACAATGAAAGCGGGACCCAAAAAGGACAGTCGCTGTCCCCCATCCTTTCCTTTGCATGTTTTAGGGCGTCGGGGGTTGCAGAAAATGCAAATGTAGCACGCTTTCTGCCTTCCTTTTCCGTAAAGGAGTAGCCTTTTCGACTGTTCCCGGGGTTTCGATTGTGTTTGGGGGAGAGATTGTTTGTGGGTTTGTTGTTGTTGCTTGGTGATCGTGTCGTGGGCTGTGGGTTTTTGCTGGGTTTAGTGTTTTCTGGTTCTAGGATATTGCATGATGCTTAGGGGGGGCCATGTTTGGCAGGTTCTGTGCCGGACCCTGCTATACGTGGCCGGCTTAGCGTGGAGGAGAAAAGGGAGCTCGTCCGTCAAATTGCTCAGCGGCAGCCCAAGGATGCTCCCGAGATCTTGAGTGGTTTTAGGAGGCAGGACCTGCTGGAGGTAATCTGTGAAGAGATGGGCAAAGAGAGGAAGTATACCGGGCTCACCAAAAGTCAGATGATCGAGCACCTGATGAAGTTGGTATGCGGGAATGAGAGGAATGGGGACTCCGACTGTTCTCCGGATGGCAGATTCAAGAGGCAACGGAAAACAGAATCCCCTGCACAGCTCATCAGTCGCTCAGGTGATACCTCTCTGACGAACCGCGATGTGGTTCCCCAGTTGCAATCTTGTCAAAATGTTGCATGCAGGGCAGATATTAGTTTGGGAAACAGGTTCTGTCGGAGGTGCGCTTGTTCTATATGCTACAGGTACGATGAAAATAAGGACCCTAGTCTTTGGTTGACTTGTGGCTCAGACACTGGTCCGATTGGGGGAGATGGATTTTGTGGACTGTCGTGCCATCTGAAGTGTGCTCTGAAGGATGTGAGGGCTGGCTTCCTGAGGAACAAGTTGGATGGGAGTTTCTGCTGTGTATCTTGCAGAAAAAATAACAGCATAATGGGGTAAACTACTTGTCATTTCGATCTTTCCTCCCATGCTCTGAATACCCTCTATTACTTGAATGGTGATTTAGTTGATTTGATGTTGGCATCAATGGCGGGGAGATATGCTGCATCCGTGATTTATTTAATATCTGTTGCTATGGTATAGTATTTCAATATTCTATTGGATGGAGTTGTTAGGAAAGCCGTGATTTACCCAGAAAGATGAATTCGCATTCATTTGCCTGCATCGTCGTTTGTGTTGGATGCTTCCCTTTTTTTCAAGATAAAAATACTTGGAAATCACCGGGTGGAGCTTAATATAAAGAGTTGCTCTTGAAAAGAGGAAAATAAAATTAGATGTAGATGAAATGTGCGTGGAATTGGTGGCATCAGATGTTATGCCGATTTAGCCGCTTGTTTTCTCACATAGAAATGGAATAAGAACTTTTGAACCTGCTATATATACTCTAGTTCATTGTCAATTACACTTGCATGTGCATCTTTTCCCTTCAGTTCCAGTCACCTGTTACTTGCATTATGCTTCTGGAGATCTGATTCTGATGTTACGCCTTTGGATATTTAAGTGCATGGAGAAAACAAATGTGTGTTGCTAAGGAGGCAAGGAGAGTGGATGACATGTGCCTCCGGATATTCCTTGCCAAGAAGATCCTCTCTGGAACCGTGATATATAAAGAGCTACAAAAGATTGTCTTATCTGCGGCCAAGCTACTGAAGGATGAAGTTGGCCCAGTGAAGGTGGCTTCCTCGACAATGGTTCGTGGACTTGTTAATAGGCTCTCCTGCGGTTCTGAGGTGCAGAAGTTGTGTGCTGCTGCTGTTGAGGCATTTGATTCCCTTTTCTCGCTACACCCCAATCAAGTATTCGGAGAATCAGCCGGTAAGTCACTTTCATGTCAATGTTATCTAAATTTATGGCGGTCTATATATCTTACGCTGATCCATGATCTCCTTTAGTTTTTGTATCGATGACAAGGAGGACTCTGTAACAGCTTTGATTTGCTGTCACGGTATTTTACATAAGGTTACTTACAAAGATTATTTCCTTTAATCTTCCATTTCAGCTTGTTGGATCAATTTTGAAGAGTTCTCACCGACTTCAGTGGTTGTTGCTCTGAAGTATGATGATTTCCTCTTGGAGAACTTCATAGGCTGCAAGATCTGGCACCGCCACTACGCAGCAACCCAATTCGCAGACGAACCCACCTTTGTTTCACTGAAGCCACAGAAGCGGTTCAAGATAACTGGTCTTCAGCCATCGGCCAAGTACTTGATCAAAATCTGTGTATATGGTAGATGTGGGGTTTCTGGAGCTTGTGAAGCTAAATGGGTTACTCTACCACTTAGCGTAGATTCTTCGAAAGAAGGTTCATCTCAACACCCAAAATCAGACAATACTCCAATAGGCCAGATTCTTTTGACTGCTCAGCCAAATGACCACGGTGATATAAGGGTGGCTGCAGAACGCCATCGGATGTGCTACAAGGATGATGCTTTCACCTCCTTTGGCCGGAAATCTTCCTCTCCTGCTACACCTTGCAAATCTTACGAAATGCACAAGGTGGTGAAGTCCAACTGCAGAAGACTGACAGGGGAGAGTGACTATGAGTACTCCGTCCGAGTAATCAAGGGGTTGGAGAAAGAAGGGTATATAGAAGCAAACTTTAGGGTGAAGTTCCTCACCTGGTTCAGTCTTAAAGCCACGTGTCACGAGCGCAGGGTAGTCAGCGTATTTGTAGACACTATGGCTGAAGACCCTCCCAGCTTGGCTGGCCAGCTAGCTCACACCTTCATGGCTGAAATATACTGCGACTAGGCATTAGTATCTCAACATGGCTTCTGCACCCAGTTATTGCATCGGATGACCAGCACAGTTTGCTGTTACAGACTCTCTGATACATATACCAAAATGCTGGTCAATAATCACTTGTCTTTTAGTTTGTGATCATAGGTGAAAGCGTGTTCCACAGTGAGATGTACTTACAATCGACAGCTTAAATTTCTTCTGGCAGGGATGTAAGCTTTCTTCGACTTAAAGTAACAATGACAGTTTTCGCAAAAAAGAAAAGTAACAAAGACAGTATGATGATGACTAGTTTTACAGTGAAACAAGAGGCAAGCTTCTGGTACTGAATCTACTGATGCACAACTACAGCACTCACGTATCTTGATACCCCGGCTAGCAATCTAACACTGTCTCACACAAATAAATCCCTAACTGCAAATTGCCTGCCTTTCTTATGCATTTCCAGAAAAAGCTATGAATTGGCTGTGGCTGGCCCGTTAGAAGATTCATCGAAGGCAGCGACAAGGAATTCTGCAAGGTTTGCTCCAGAGCCAAACTTCTGCTAGTCTTCAGTAACCCTGGGCTTCCTTGTCTGAATGGATTTTGCCATCCAGGAACTCGAAGATTCTGGGGCGTCGGATCCTATCATTGGGAAATCCACACCCTTCCATAAGACGGGTGTCAAGTTTTTCCAGGGATCTTGTAGCATGGACTTGTGAAAGAACCATTCTGGTCCCAACCGTTCCCCTGGTGATGAACCACGACCACGATAGCCCAGACCTTTTCCGTCACTCCTCCCGGGATGAGGACTGCGGTCAAACCTTTGGGGCACACCTCTTCCTGAACCTCGAAAAGGATAAGGATTACCCCTACCGACGTGATTTGGCGAGCTAAAATGACGAGTAGCTTGACCAAAAGCATTCCATGATTGGGAAGACACACCTCTGTGCATCTGGTAAGGGCTGCCAGGGGATCTAGGACTCGGATGATGAGTAAATTCTTGGGGTGGAACAGGTTGATACATCCCGCCACTGGGAGGAATACTAGGCAGCAACTGATGAGTCGGAGAGGGATTTGGCCGATAGATCCTTGGCCCTGACAAATCCAAATGAAAACAAAAAAGAGTTAACCAGCTGCAAGGAACAAGAAGATAAGATAGTAAAACTTCACCAAGACATGTTGAGACTATTTACTAGGTTACTCCTCAACAACTAATCAAGTTTTCGCTACGACAAAATTGATCCTCAAATTACAGTGAACACACGTGATTCGACAGCAGACTAACGAGATTATCGGGAAGATCCATTTCAAGTAACTAGTGCTTTGATTTATTAAATGTACTTATTAGACTTTTATTTATAGACGACGACGTTAGTTCGAAAATTATTTTATCAAATATAGTTGAAAGTTTAAAAATTTTATGACTGAAATAGTAAAATCGGCCTCGCAAAAGTCGACTTCGATCGTAAAGAAAATCAACCTATTTATTGTAAGCTGGCCTAGGAGTATTTATCTTCTTTTAGTCACCCCTGCTATCAATGGTTCAGACAACACAAAACTCATCCCCACCTTTGGAAATTTTTCATCGTCCCAACGAGAGAGAATCAATAAATTATTCACTTCTACAGCCTGGCCTATCCCAAAGAGCAATGTCACCTTTTTCTGAAATGAATTTCCATGAACCTGATTGCATATGTGATTAGGCAGCTTAAGAACCATAGGTAATAGTTCGAGAAGACCGATTTCATATTCGTCGAATCGATTTTTCAGAAATCGACTTCGTATCGTTCGTCCTATTCGCGTAAAGAGGATTTACGCCTATATAAGGCGGACTTCTCGGTAGTTTAAAAAAAAGTACTCCTTTAACTTTCTCAGGCCAATAAAGAAGTCGGTTTTATAAAGTTGGACGCATCCAAGTCACTTTGGTTCTTCCCCTCGTGGGTTCTTCCCACCCCGCCGATTTCAGATCTCTCCTCCCCTCCCCTTCCTTTTTTGGTTCGACTCACTCGGTTCATTTGTTTCGTAGAGGAAGACGGCCATCGGGAGCTCCCGGATACTTTGAGAAACGGTTCGAGGGACCGGCATGTGGGGGGTAAGAAGGACCGGGGCGAGCGAATCGAACGGTTGGACCAACCTGATAGGGACAAGGACCAGAAGCGGATGCTGAGGAACAAGCGTCGGGGAGGGGATGAGAACAACAATCATCGGTCGATTCACCACGGCAGGTCTGGCGGCTGGGGGGATGAGCTGGGTATGGTCACCGACGAGAGCTCGGAGGAGAGCGTCAATGATAAAGAGGATGAGCAACAACAGCAGCAGCAGCAGCACTTGATGTTGTTGCAGCCTTCGAGTGCCGTTATGTCATCGGCCTCGACCTTGTTGAACAACAGCAACAGGAGCTGCCCTCCTTTGGCTTCAGGGATGGGGGCAGCGGCTGCAGCTCCAAAGGTTTGGCCGATGAGATGATTGGGGTCCTGGTGCCTCGAAAGGCTTGATCAGGTGAGACTATGTTGATTTGGTGTTGGTTCAAACTACGCTATTTTCTGGGATTTTGATTTCATTTTACCATCTTCTGGGTTTTTTCGGAGGGGTTCCAGCTTTAACAAAGAGGTCACATGACTGTTGGATGGGAGGCGGTGCGACCGCCGGTCATGCTAGCGGAGCCAGTGGTGACCAGGCTCTATGGCAGCCGACAGCATCACCGGTCAGAACTGGCCTTGCAGTTGCGTCACCCGTGAATCATCGGCCAGCGTCTCCGTCGTCTTCAAATGCTTCCGCTCGCAAGAAGCTCGTAAAAGCCTGATTCTTTGAGTACTCGGGATACGAAGGTTTTGTCTCCCAATCGACTGGAAAGCTAATGTCTTCTTTTTCATTTCCTCAGAAGCCAAACGGTCCCAAGCAGCGGCCGCCGAAGTCAGTTTCGAAGCCAGTTTCTTCACCATCGGCAACTCAGGACGAGACAGAGATCGCAGAGGTTTTGTATGGTTTGATGAGACAACCACAAGGGCCATCATTGAAGAGCGAAGTAAGCTATGGGGGTGAATACGTGAAGATGAAAGATTTCACCACATTTGTACGAAAATGCCGTTAAAAAAAATTTATAAAATACTATTCGAATTTTGTAAAATATGATTTTATATAAAAAGGACGTATTTAAAATGTGAAGATGACAGGTTTTATGTAAATATTTTAAAATTCGTCCCTCGATAATTAGCGAAATTGGAGGGGCATCCAATGAGTAAAACTCGTCCCTTCAGAAAATGCATACGGGGTCCCTCCCCCTATTTTTTCTCCCATTTTTTCATTTTGTAAAATTTTTTTAAAAATAAACGGTATTTTCGTACAAAGCTCGAGATTTCACGAGATGAAAACAGTAAGTTGTTGCAGGTTTCCCACTTTGGTTTAGTGTTTCCTACGCAGAACTCCAGCTCTTCCGTTCCTCTAACAGCTGCAATCGGCCTTTTTTTTTAAATACTGGAAGGAGTGGGTCTTTGTAAGGTCGACTTCCTTATTACCTTATGGAAGTCGACTTTTATAACGTCAATTTCGTTACCTTAGTCAAGCAATTTTTAAACTTTCGACGATATTTGACGAAATAATTTTCGGACCAACGTTGTTTAGGAACAAAAACTCATACTTATTATCACTGGGTAAGGTAAGACAGATGATCTTAAGCCACTCAATTGATGCAAGGCAATCACCGAACCATGATCCATGAAGAACAACCCCCACCAGCAAGTAATTAACACTGCTGCACCGTCCATGGCCATACTCGATAAGGAGGGTGAATAACTCGGAGTCGGGACAACAAAACCGGGAGTTGCCAGTTGAGGCTGTACATCCACTTTACCCCACACTCTATTGCCGGAGAAAGCCGCCATGGGATCCGTGTAATAGTCGAACCTGGGCAGAGGAGCAGCGTGCGACTCCTGCTAAGATGATGCAATGGACGCGGTGTAATGATCGAAAATTTTATAATTATAAAGTTGGATGGTGGGACCCCTACCATAATTAAAGGACACTAAGCCACAAAAGAAGAGGCGAATGAGGCGGTTATTGATTTTATAATATGAAGGAGAGGTCGTAACAAGAAAAAGAAGAAAGGAAACAGAGAGAAAGGGGGGGGGGGGAGATATCAGAAGAAGAATAAAAACGGAAGGAGACAGAGAAGGGTGAATACGGTGGCGCCAAATGTGGATCCGCGCATAAAATTTCGAGAAGAGAGCGGGCTGAAACGTCCAACTCGAGGTGACGTCGTGCGGAGACGAAGAGAACTTGAAGTCTTGTGTGGAGGAAGTGGAACGAGGTACGACCTTTATCTCTCAATCCTTCTTTTTGTATTTTTAGGAAGTTGGTTTAAGAACTTGCCGCCTCAGTAGACTGGCCGTTATCATTTTGCTCCCAGATAATGTGCGATTGTCCTGTCCCTTGTATTCTGAATTTGTGTCCGGTACTGTGGGGTGTGTGGGTGTCCAACAGTGAAAGAGAGTGGCGTTGGACAGTTTGGGGAAAAAGGGCAGAGTCGGGTCGGAGTGGGGAAGTCGTCCTTCTGATGAGAGGGGCTCCACTCCGGTTGATGGTCAATACCGGCGACCTTACCTGTGTAACACCCCTGGTTGGATGGAAGTATCGGTGACGGCGGCTGAGTTTCAATGTATACTAGTGGATTGTTGGATTCTGTGGTGTGTACGTTTCACCCCTTTTTGTTCTCCCTCGTCCTCGTACTGTGACGTCTTATTGTTTGCTGCGGCTGTGAGTTCCGTCAGTGGGGCGCGTGGGTCTAGTTTAAGGTTGATTTTGTGTGACTCAGTGCCCGTGAATGTCTCTCATTGCTTGAGTCCTGGATGTCGGGAGGTGTAGATTTGACTCAAAACTGAAGGGAAACTATGTTCTGAACTGATCGGAAATAGAGCCGAGCTCTGCCCCGGGGTGAGGAAGCCTTTCCCGTACTGGAATGGCACCACTTGGACGACGGGGGAGCCGGTTGTTCTGTTCTGTGCCTGTACCTGGACGATTTCGTGAGACAATGAGAGTAGTTGGGCTCCGGAGGACTTTGGATAGTGCCGTGAAGGGGTGGCCATCTACCCTTCTCCGTTTGAAAGAGCAACGTTCCTAATCTTCCGGTTGCTGGTCCTGATTATCAAATGTCCGTCGCTTACCTTGGGGGTGGAACAATGATGTTGGGAAATTCCTTAATCAATGGCTGCCCCTTTTATGGTTTGAATTTGGGGGCGGCAATTACAATAGGAAGGAAATTGGGACTCTGTGACCACAGAATTGAAAACAAAGACAATGTCTGCAATTGAATATTTGATAGATTATTTTGTCTCATTATGTTGTAAATTGGGTCCCGGGTTATTCTGTAAATATTTGGGAAAGTTGAGTCTGGGTTCTCTGTAAGGTCGGAAACAAGGGGATTTGGATGACGGAATTCGACCCTGGACACTTTCGTGATCAGCCCTATGGGCGGAAAGAGTGTGGCGGACATCGGTCCGGAAAGAAACAGGAATGGTGAAGTATTTGTTGTTCAAGGAATAATGGGTTGTACTTACTTTAATTGATTAATGTTATTTATGTTTTGCAGGTTATCAGGAAATTTTGGTAAGTTTTCTTATTCTTAAAATCTTAGGATCTTTCACGCGGTCTCAACGAGCCGGTTCACCAGGTGATCGACCCTGCCTGGGGAAGAATACTGTGATTGGGACGCTTCCATCCTCATCGCGCTCAACCTCTCCTTCCGTTTCTCAGACTCCTCCATGTTTCACGAAAGAATTAACTTTTTCCAATTCAGCAGAACACTAACCTTTCGATGATTCTTCGATATCTTGGGGACCGAGAAAGGAAGGACTAACGGCAGTGTCTTCTTTTGGAACAGGGCCGACGGCGACTTTAAATTTACAGATAAAAATGGGAGAGTGTTAAAATGAGCAATCCTGCCTCAATCAAATAGCTAATTTGAGACAAAATTACTCTTTGAAATAACGTTTGTTAAGGAAAATCGCTTTTAAACACAAGAAAAAAGTTTCAGGAAAAATTCTACAAATTTTTAAGTTTGGACAGCGAGTCCATTTTATTTAAAGTCGTCTCAAACAATCGTTGTAAATTCAAAATCACTATTTAAGATAACGACTTAAGGGCAATATTCAAGTAATTTTGAAAAATCGAATCGTATTTCATAGTTTTGTTTGCGATCTAACCGTAGCAACAATATTCGATAAGAACAACGTTATTCTTTCGTCGTGTGTTTTTTGATTATTACAAAAAATTTCTTAAGTTTTATTTAATTTCTTCGGAGTTATAATCCATTATAATTTTCATTGCGAAAATATTGTTAAAAATTTTAAAATTTTCTTACTAATGTCCATAAATCAATGTTTAAAACATCAATTTCAATCTCCTTGAAGGAAGTCAAACATTGATTTCTCTATTCTTATTAAGCAAAATCGGTGTTTGAAGCACATTTTCTTTATAAGAACGAAATTGATGTTTCAAAAGACGATTCCGGGGTGTTAACTAAAAATTTTTGAAACTAGGCACCCTCTTTCGCAAGACTAAGTTATTAAGTAAAGTAACTTGGTTTCTTCTATGCAATATCGAACTAAGACTCCATCGTGCGCGTGAAGACTGATGGTATGATTAGGGATGGGATCACGATACCATACTAATTAAAAGATATTAGAATAAATCATTCCTAAATTTTATGATATCGCTTTTGCAGTAGAAAGTAGCAGGGATACGGACTGCAATGGAGCTACCAACTTAGCTCTTATCCTTGGCATTTAGCCAGGCAATAAAAGGATACCACATTACATTCAATTGCCCGGACACCGGAGAAGAGATTAGTGCAAGGAGGGGTTAGCGGATGGATTCTAAAAGCTTAACGCCGTGACCGAAGCAGGGAAAACAAAATAATCTGACTGGGTTGACCATCACGACCCGCCCCCGCCTCCGCCCATCCTTATAAACTGTGTGGGGGACTTCAGAAATCTCTTCAGGGACTCTACTATGCTGGCAAAAGATGGCCGCTGAGTCGGGTCACTGCAAACAAGAACGGGATCAATGTCTTGGCCGAGAGTCAAAATGTGTGCATCTCAGACAGCAATTCCGATTTCGATCTCCCTTGGCAGGATCGACTTTAGCACATTGAACTCTGGCCATTTACTTGACAGTGAGATGCTGGTGAAAAGAGAAAAAAAAGATGGAGAGCCACTTACTCTGCCCAGCAGGATTCCATTAGTGAGGCCAAAGCTGGAGACGTATTAGGAGGGACAACAAGTCTTCTATTCTGGAACGCGACAGCTCCCACAACCTGACAAAGTGCGAAATTCAGTGAATATGAACAGAACACATTTTCAGCTCCCACGACCTAATAATGTTCGAGTATTGATTGTTAACTAGCCAACTGAAGATTGACTGAGAGGGGAGAAAAGACGTTGTCCGACACATGCCAGCGATGGTTAATCATATCACCTGGGCAGGGCTAAGTCCACTCCAAGGTTGCTGTAACGTCAAGAGCTCCCACAAAATTACGCCGAATGAGTAAACATCAGATTTCTCATTTGATGGCTCGCCTCTTAAAAACTCGGGCGCCATCCACTCAGGCTGAAAATAAACGTGACAGAATAGTTCACTGAAGAATGCAGAAACAGAAAAAAGAAATCTACATCACGCCAGACATATATGTCAAAGACCCGTCACCCGTATGGGCAGTTAGAGTAGAGAGGCACAGATACTTACGGTTCCAGCAACGGACTTTGACGAGATGAAGGTATCGGCCTTGAACCTAGACAAGCCGAAATCACAGACCTGAATATGGAAACGAAACAACAAATCAGATGTAAACATTGTTATTTCCAATTCAACAACACCGAGGTTTGTCTTGGTGGGTACCTTGACCGACCAATTCTTATCAACCAAAAGATTTGGTGACTTCAGATCCCAGTGGACTATTGGAGGGTTTAGATTGTGGAGATAATTCAACCCTTTCGCCTGTCACATGATTTTATCAGAAATTTATGGAGAGTTGCTGCTTTCAATAGTCAGTAAACAATAAGACCAGGAAGAAGAACAAACCACATCCAAAGCCATGCGCAAGCGCCTCCTTTGATCCAGCAACTCACTCGAAGCTGGTCGGTGGATCAGCCGATAGAGACTTCCCCTGTATTTCATTATTATTTTAAGAAGACAAAATAACAAGAAAGGTGTTCAATTAATAGAATGGAGTTGAAATTATTCAAGGAGCTTACCTTGGCAAATACTCTGTAACAATTGACAGATGTGGCCTCTTTGTTACGGCGCCCATGAAGAGGACCACACAAGGATGCCGCACACGTTTCATAATCGCCACCTTAATAAGACGCAAATTATTACTCTGGATAAATTTAAGTTTGCCTCTTCAAAACAGCAAGAGAAATGCTTGCCTAATTTATCCAATTATAAGACACTGTAAGTGAAAATAATCAAACTTTTAGGGATACCTCACGGAGGAACTCCTTCAATTGGTCATCATGAAAGTCTTGCACTGTCAGAACCTTAACAGCAACGTCCTGCAATTATTGCAGTTAATATGGAACAAAGAAAGATGGCTAAAGCCAGCACAAAAAGTCAAGAATTTTCCCGGTAAAAGCATATCCCAATAAAAGACGGAATCTTATATCAATACAATGAATTAGAAGTTGAAGAGAATATAACTCACGGAGCCATGCCACTCCGCACGATGGACTGTGCCAAAGGACCCTGGATGTTTAAGAAAGTAATGTCAACATATTTTGGGGAAAGTTATTAGTCATTACTCGGAAAAGGAGAAAAAATAACTACCGGCTCCAACACGCTCCTTAATATGCAGCTCGTCCCATGATATCTCAAGCCAGTCCATTGCAAGAGAAGGTTCAAGATTAACATATCTTGGGACATTAACAATCGGAGACTTTCTATTCTCAAATTTTCCCGTGCGTTCCTCAAGCCCGGACCGGGTTGCGAAGCTCAACTCAAGTTGATTGGTCAGGCTAGTAGTAATTTTGCTGTCCCCTACTACAATATCCTTCCTGTAACTGCTTTGAACAATCGACTTGCTTTCCATTTGTGCAGTCAATTCACCAGCTGATACAACCGCTGAAGGCACTGGAGCACTGACTTTGATAGAGGGCATAGCTGATAGATCAAGGCTACAAGAATCAACTTTCCGTTGGACCTGTGGGGGAGTAATTTCCCATCCAGGAGAAGCAATCGATCCATTTCGTCCTCTTTGATTCCCTATCATGATATACAAGCCCATTTAAGTTTTTCTAAGATAAAGCTGGAACCTATGATAAAGCTGGAACCTATGCCAGTTGAAGTGGAGATGCGATTATTGTTTAAAAGCCTAAAGCCACTAAGCTGCAAGCAAGCAAAAGTATGAGGATTCACATGCAAAGGGGATTTGGAAAAATGATGCTACGTATTGGAAACATGAAGCATGCAAAATTTTTCTGCTAAAAGAGAATGAGACTTTCATGGACAAACTTTGGAATATGATATCTGCATTCGTCGGCCACGGTATTAGGACAAACCTGCATCGAGAAGGCCACATAATTGGTCAGTGATTAAGGTCTGTTCGAATGGTGTATCTTCCACATATGGAAGTTGGCTGCCTCTCAAATGCGAGACTTGAAATGGAGATGGGATCGAACAGATGGCACTCCCATTGATGGATGAATTTGGACCATGAATATTCCCTGGCTCACCCACGAGATCAACCACATACTCCCTAAAGGTAGAAATTCCTTTTAACAGCGGAGAAAGATAAATGCTCAACATTTAACATACTAAGGACGGAGGATAAACGAGCACTGATCCAGAATACAGATGGTAAACTCTTAAAAGTGTAGTTACCAACAAAAAAATGTGTGGATCATAACTGAATGGCAGTGCTAACCTTGGCAGTTGCTTCTCATCTTTAATTTTTACAAGACAAGATGACCGATGATCGGTTGTGCAATACTTGCAACCACGAGCTATGCGACAAGGCAAACCAATGGAATCCGCCAATTTCTGCAAATGTAAAAATATCAGCACTCCAAACAAATTCATTGCTACCCAAAGGAAAATTTATTTTAGTTCATGAGGGAAACATTTGGTCTTCTGATTTAACTCTTCCATTCCACTGGAAAAATCGTTGCTATTCGTTGTACCGAATTCTTGCACCGAATGTAGCTTTACCTTAAAAAGAATGGCTCGATGTCGGCAGAGACCTGAGGAGAGGCTTCCTATTGGGAATATAATGCACTTATGAAGGTCCTTCAGTCTCCTACTTACAACTTTCCAGTGCTTCTGGAGATCGTCTTGCTCTGCAGAGAAGTTACCCCTAAAAAACAAATATAGAGATCAAAAGACTGCATCACACGAAGGACTGTTTTAGTAAGAGGCGCTACTGGCAATGGATCTTAAATGAATGATTCGATCCAGGTATGCATAAAATACCCCATCGAGATCGCCACAAGCTTTCCCAGTCTCTTGACCAAGACCATTTTATCCTTGGAATCACAAGACAATTCCTGTGCTTTATCTTCAAGCTCCTTCAGGCGTGAATCGCCCTGTTTATCGACAAGAACAACCTCCATTGATGACTTGTTAGGATCGGTCTCCTTTAGAGACATCAATGAGGGTAGCTTCTTTCCTTCCTCAAGGTCATTGCACATAACCCAGAGGTATGGATTCATCCCTAGAATGTTGTAGAATCCATCAGAGATCTTGTCTGTGTAGGACAAGCACCCACTTACCTGGAAAAGGGGCATGTGATAATCTCATTGGACGAGCAATGATGAAGAACTGAATCAAAATGACAACATAATTGCAGCTCAGGACACAATCGAACTACCTAGCTAATCATACTCTGTGACGTACCCAGAGGCGATAGGAGACGATCTCTGCATCCGAGCACCAGTGGTCCTCGCTCTCGAGAGAAACAACCTGCTCGACCAAGTTCGCCTGGGAGGACAGCCTCTTTGCCAAAGTCAACTGCAAGTAATAACTCTCCCTCGAATTTAGTGCCAAACTCTCCTTCTCCACTGCAACCACCTCCTCCTCCTCCCCGACTCGTCTCGTTGCCATCCTGACTGCATCGCTGCTGGACACGTCACCACCATTCTGGACCGTCGAGCCGGAGAAATAACTGCTCGCAGTGTAGCCGCTGCTCCCGAAGCTGGACACACAGGGAAATGAAAGCTGCCTATCAAAGCCCCTGTCAACAACCTGATCCTCACACAAGGACAGAAGGGGCTCGTGCTCGTCAAGTTGATGGTCATAAGTTGACCTCAAGCCGGCACGTGGTGGAGGCTCCGTCACTTCCTCCTCCTTGTTGACCAAACACTCGCAAAAGGCAGAGAGCGGCTGCGGCTGTGTCTTCTTACCGCCTTTTTGGTGGCGGGGAGGGAGGGTGACGTCATGGTGGACGTTGAACTTGGGGAAGTAGGGGGTGGCGGCCGTTGTATTCGTGGAGCGGATTGCATCTTGGCAGGTGAAGAGAGGAGACTTGTTGCTCTCGGGATTGGGGGGAGAGGTGACGGGGGAAATTACGGGGCGGACGACGTCGTTTTCAGGAACAAATGGGGACGGCTGCTGCTTTTGCTTTTGGTGATCGAAGAAGGGGTTGGGACGGTTGGGATTAAAGGAGTGGTCATCCGGGAATTGCCTGGGGAAGAAGTAAGTAGTCCTGTGAGGCATTTCGCCTTATTTCTTCCGTTGCTCCTCCCCCGTACTCTCCTTTTTCCTCGCCTTTTTCTTTTCTTGACCTCGATCCCTCCTCTCTCGTACACTCACGGGGGATCGGCACGGGAGCTGAAAATCACGGGCGCCGTGGGAGTCAACTCTCTCTTTCCCCCCTACCTTTCAGTTGCACCTGCCCGGCACGCACCAAGGCAAGCAAAGCAAGCGAGCACTTCCCCCGGCGGTTGCTCCGACGACGATCAGGACGGGAGCCTCTAGAGGACGATCGGAAGAGGAGGAGGCCGGAGACGGAGGCGGCGGGAGAAGATCGGGAACGGGAATTATGGTTGGGAATTGCAAGAGTTGGTTGGAGACGGATGGGAGGATAAGGAGAGAAGAGAAAGAGCAGAAGAGAGGAGGAAGCGGTGCGGTGCTCCGGTCGAATGAGAGAAAGCTGAGGGATTATTTATTTCTATTTCGTGTGTTCCTTGTTTTGAAGTGGGAATGGGAAGCGCCAACGACATGGGAGAAATGAGAAAAAAGGAGGTTTTTAAAAAGTTTGACGGAGGACCAAGATCGGACGGAACGTAACGGTGGGTAAAAGCCAAGCAAAGGCAGAGACCAAAGAAATTGTAAGGCGTCCTATCCGTATCGAGTGCCTCAAACACTTGATATAAACATCGTTACGTTACGAACAAAGTAGTTTTATTTCCTCGTAACACTGAATTCTTGATTTTAGTTAAGAAAATATGGGTTTAATCAAAGTGTTTTGTAAAATATTTACTTCACCAAACAAAACGGAATTCGGTGAATGTGGGCCCCACGTTGGCTCTATAGACGGACGGCCCATTGCCGCCGATTTTGCCGACTTCAGGGGTTGCGACACGCACCTCTGCACCGAACAGAGAGAGCCATTCCCCCCACCCCCACCCCCACCCAGGCTCGAACACCTGCTCCGGTGGCAGTTGAGAATTGACAGGTTTTTATAATCGGGGGGAGAGGATGACGAACGACCGTTACATGGGGGAGGGGGGAGATGGAGAGATGTTGAAGAAAAAAGTTGACAACCGGTAATAAATTGAGGTCTGTACGGAAATACGGTTAGTTTTAAAAAAAATTTACGAAATATGGTCTCAGTTTCGTAAAATACGATTTTACCGTCGAAGGGGCGTGTTTTCAAAACGCGTCCTCCAATTTACAAAGAGGACGCGCTTTGAAAATGCGCCCTCGGCGTGCCAAAGGAAGGGGCGGGTTTTGGTTTTGAAAACCCGCCCCTATGCGAGATGGGAAAATGACATGAGGGCGCGGTCTCAAAACGCGCCCTCATGCCAGGGGCG
This sequence comes from Melastoma dodecandrum, assembly GCA_029817715.1. Taxonomy (NCBI): domain Eukaryota; kingdom Viridiplantae; phylum Streptophyta; class Magnoliopsida; order Myrtales; family Melastomataceae; genus Melastoma; species Melastoma dodecandrum. Next base: position 87,759 of record JARUPY010000391.1, on the reverse strand, counting down.
GGTTGACACTTGGAGAAAATACTCCCAAGTATCGGAATGACGGGTGGGGAGAAGGGGGTTGAGGGGGGGCGGGTTTTGATAACCCGCCCCGGGGGGTTGAGGGGGGACGGGTTTTGAAGACCCGCCCCCCCCTCAACCCCCTTCTCCCCACCCGTCATTCCGATACTTGGGAAAATTTTCTCCAAGTGTCTAAGGGGCGGGTTTTCAAAACCCGCCCCTGGCATGAGGGCGCGTTTTGAGACCGCGCCCTCATGCCATTTTCCCATCTCGCATAGGGGCGGGTTTCCTTTGGCACGCCGGGGGTCGCGTTTTGAAAACGCGTCTTCTTTATAAATCGGAGAACGTGTTTTCAAAACGCGCCCCATCGACGGTAAAACTGTATTTTACGAAACTGAGACCGTATTTCACAATTTTTTTTTAAAACTAGCCGTATTTCCGTACAAAACTTGTAATAAATTACTCCTTAGTAGAATCAATTATTGATCCACGTTGTTTATAACTTCCTCTTTTGAGCAACGCATTGGCATTCGAGTTTACTCACTCGTGACTGATGTAAATATTTAGGAGATGCAGAGTTATAGCATGCGATAGGCTTTCACATAGTTTACTCACTCCGCTGTTGGCACATTTGCATGCGGGGAGTGGACCGACCACCCCAAAATCCGATACCCTTTTTTGCCCTTTCCTCGGACCACCCGCCCGATGCAGAACCCCCTCTTTTTCTGGACAAATTTATTATTATTATTATTATTATTTAATATCGAAACATAGAGAGTAGTATGAATGAAACCAAAGATCAAGAGAGAGAGAACTCAGGCTGGCTGTTCGTGTTGGGTCGGGGGCCCCCTGTCCGACCCTTTGGGAACAGCCGAAGGATGCCTAGAAATCCTAAATACTTGCGTCAAGAACCAGGCGGCGGCATCCAACCCATCCCCCATACCCATATCCCTCGTGGCCTTCACGTGCGTCTGCGAAAATGGCTGCATTCATCGCATCCGGCCTACAATTACCGATTTACCCCCATCATAAGTTCCTTATCCATGGACCGCTGAACGTGGGAAAATTTTTTATTGCCTTCGAAACCGAATTCTGCGGGGCGGACAACACTTTTAATAAAATCGAAATCTTGATTTTTAATTTACCTCGCTTAAAAAATTCGAAAATTATAACTTTGATTTTAAAGTAACATAAGAATACGACAAAAAAAAATCAGAATTATAAACTGAAATTACTGTCGGCTTTATAAAATTTAATTTTTAATTGGTATTTTAGAACATACCTGCTAAGTGAAAGTTATTTATCCGCCTCAAACACAGACCTCCCTATCAGAAAAGAAAAACCAAAACATAAAAATAGTTGGTGAAAGGCATAGCAATCGTATGTTTTCAGGGTAGTCGTCGGGTTTTATTGGTGGATGGTTGACGCACGAGTTTTGCTACTAAATAACTTTGATCCAGACACTATTTCGTCAAATAAGATCGTAAGTGTGAAAATTCCTTAATTAATGTGGCGAAATCGGCCTTACAGAGATCGACTGTTCATCAGAGGTGAAGCGAAGTCGGCCTTTCATCCGTCCCACCCGCATGAAGTCGACCTTTGTAAGGTCGACTTCTGAACACTTAAAAAAAACAAAACACCAAGAAAGTCGGCTTTACAAACACCGACTTTTAAGAACTTAAAAAAAATCTTCACTAGAAGTTGTTATTTCCTCGAAAACCCACCCTCTTTATAATTTAGGGGACGTGTTTTAAAAATACGCTCCTTCGACGGTAAGACCGTATTTTACGAAACACGAACTGTATTTTATAAAAAAATTTTAAAACTAACCGTATTTTCGTACAAAACTCACAGCTACTCGGCATGCATCGTGAGACGACAGTGGACGTATGTTTAAAAATATGGCTAGTGAAAATAATGTTTTTACAAAATAATATAGTAACTTTTAAAAGTCACTAAATTGATCTTAAAAATATTGAATTTGATTCCTTAAGGAACATGATCAAAAGTGGTGAATTCTGCACTGAGTTCTCTATTTTTTTTGCGAATTTTATGCTTTTAATACCGAATTAAGAATATTATTTGACGAATTTTGAGAAGTAACTATCCCATTATGATTCCGACGAACTTTATTGCTATACGAGAGTGTGTGACGAGGCTTCAGCCTCCCAACATATAATCCTCGATTTCCTCAAATCACAATACAAGAGAATATACTTTTAGCCGTACATTTTAATTCCAAAATAACGGTGGTAAAATATATTGCGAAGTTTGTAACACTAAATTTTACCCATCTAAATCGAATTATAAACATTATTTAACGAATCTTAAAAATAAATATTATATTTAACAAGAAACATTATTTTCTTAAGAAAATTATTTCGAAACAAATCTCATCAAACAACGACGTCCTTTAGAAAGATAGAACCAATGAATTCAAAAGCGCGCATTTCCTAAATCCTTATTTTCTCATGTCGGTGTTGGACTGGAACGTCTCCATCCAATCCTAGTCTGTCCACGTCCGGGTGAGAAAGTCTTTGCATCCCATTTCGTTTTTTTATAAACACATTTTAAATATAACGAGCCACAACTTGACATTAGAATAATTCGAAGAAGTATATAGAATATATTTTGGGGCCAAATATCAAATCAATTGTGCAAGTTGGAACCTCTCTCTAAACAAACTACTGGTCATTGCGTGGAGTAACGTGGCACGGACAATGTTATCCCGATCTCAAGTTTTATGGTGGCCGGGGGTGATTTTCGGCGGAAATTTAAATAAAACAAAGACAAATCGAAGGACATTGATGACATTCTTGTTGGGCCTAACATGGGCCGAAGCCCAATTAGATGGTACAATATAGAGCTAAGAGTTCTCCCGATCGATTCGCGATTGTTTGAGTTTTGCCCCCCTTTTTTATTCCCTTCTCCTTCCATTCTTTCTTCATTTCTTCGGGAGCGGCCTCGTCTCATTTGCTTGACTTCCGCCATTGGAGGGGATTCCAAGAAGCTTCAAGAAGTTCTAGGGTTTAGCAGCACGCGGTACTTAGTTCCTCCAGATTCCAATCCTTGATCTGATCGCGGGGGACCCCGCCCACTTTCGATCGTCGATTGCTCCGATTTTGAATCAGTTCCCCCCCGACTGCTTCGAGGGCGTTGATACTTGAAGTTTCTTGTGACTAACAGTATTTGGTCTTGATTTCGGTGATTATTTGGAACGGTTCGGTGATTTTCTGGAAAATAGAACCTTGATGCCGTTGTTGCTGCAGCTTAGCTTTGTGCCAAGGTGATATGGAGCGGGTATTGGTTGATTCCTTGCTATTGATAGGGATCTTCGTAGTCAATGCCGCCAATAGATATCCACGAAGTAGTCATTTTAGGTTTTTTTTCTTGATTTAATTATTTTTTAATTGTAATCTCGGTTTCTGCAGCAGAACATACGAGCTACTGAATTTGGCATTTCTTGGATTCTGGAATAGCCTCTTCTTATTATTTTTGAGGGCAGTATGGGGATCTATGTATTGGCTTGAAGCATGAATATTGTAAAGGGTGTGGCGGACCTCATTCGGAGGAGCTCCTCCGGACCAGCAGAAGACTTGGCTTCTGGACCACAAGACGAGAGATTCACACCGCCTCATCCACGGATTCGTTTCAGGTACAATAACCAAGTGAAAATTGGTTCTGGGTAGATGCACGGTGAATAGTTGCAGCAGTCGAGGATGGCTTGAAAAGGCGATTTCTTATCCACATTTAAGTGTCTGAAATATAGAGATTCTCTCCTGATGTTTTTCGTGGAAATCTTCACGAACACTAAGTGGACTTTGCAATTGTAGTGCGTGTACATCTATCTGTTCGTTGCATCTTCTGCGTCTCTTTCAGTGCACTGTATTCTGTATCAAGTTACCTGTGCATGGATGGTGAATGCTTGGGGCTAGGCTAACGACATTGAATGAGATTTACTAGGTTGGTAGTGGATATGTTGCTTCAGATGTGTATGCATAATCAAGATTTGAGTTTGGATATGCAGCTTGAGCTGTCCATATGCAGTGTTAAAACTTTTTTGGTAGAAAGGGGATTTAGATTAGTAGATAAATCTAGCGTTCAGAACAGCGTTGCAAAAGTTAGGGCACTCTTTTATCTGACAGATGAAAAGTTGGATCTTCTAATTTATAATTTTGTGCATGTTAACAGTGAAGTTGGTGATGAAGCAATTTTATATACACTATGGGAGAGATTTCAAAAGGAGACCGAGAAGGTATACATGTCCAGATTGTAGTTTTCTGTTTTGCTTGGCCGTATCCTTTTGATGTGTTCAGCTCTTTTGATTCTGTTTCCTTTTGCTTCAACAAAATTACGTCTTGGGTTATTTGGTTTGCGAAGATTTTGTCTTATATTTTAAGTTCCTGAAATGCAATTAGTTTTTTTTTGCTCCTTTCTTTTTCTTTTCAAATTTTTGTGTTGCGTGTAGAGAGATAAGATGAGGTAATCAATAAGAGTGTAGAGAGATAAAAGGAGAAAAGGAAGTGGTAGAGAAAGAGAAGCCGTCTCAAGATAAAGTATATAGGAATGAGAGGGAGTTTAAATAGAGAGTAAGGTGAGAATAGAAAAAAAGTGAGGTGTGGGGAAATAAAGAAAGAACTGTGGAGAGAGAGAGAGAGAGAATAATTCATCATCGAGTTGAGATTCTCTGCGTGTGGCTATATCTGTGCTGTTTCTTTGTTCTAAATGCTATTCAGTTGGTGCCACTCATGCTTACATCTTCATGTCTCATTGAATGTAGGAGGAGAAAAAGAAGTTATTTCGTATATTTTTAAAGCAACTCCTAATGGTTCACAAGAACTGGGAGCCCATTGATTCTGGTCAATTGGCAGAGAGTGCTCTTTCATCCAACCAACCAACTGGATATCAATCAGATGCTGATAGCATTGTCATTGGGTGCTCAATGGGACATCCTGCTTTGATGATTTATTATATGACTCTGGAGCTTGGACAAATAACAGCATGGGTCACTGAGTGTACGTTGATTATTTGGTTGAGTTCTTGCTCCAGAAATTATTATTATTATTATTATTTCACGTGATTTTTTCAGCTGAGACGCAAAGGACATGATGTTATTTAAAAAAAAAAGATTTAATTGTTCTCATGCATTAGCAAACTAATTGAAGGGCTGGATGCTTAAAACGATAACTTTGATTTCCTGCATTATTATTAGAAGATAACTACGAACCTTCTGCTTTGATTCCCGCTCGTTGAGCCAACGATGCAGGTTTATTAAAATTATTTGTCTTTTCTCGGGCGTGTCATTTCATTGTTTTTACCATTACTGCAGCAAAGTTGTTGGTTCTCTCTGGGGTTTAATCTTGAACAATTAAAATTGATTTTTCTTTTATGTCCCATCGTGCTGTCCTTCTTTGCTCAGGTGAAGCAATAGGAAGAGGGGAGTTTAAGAGCTCCCCTCCAAGGGCGTTTTTAGGCATCTACCATGCAAATTGATCTGCAACTTCACTGCTGCTATGCGATTGTTCTTTCTCTTTTCCCTGAAAGCTGTGTGATAACGTTCCAACCTCCAAACCTTCTTTCGTTGTGGAGCTAGCTGCCATTATAGAATGAATGCACCTTCTGTGACGTTACAAACTCATCAATCAATTGTTTGCATCAATTGACTTTATTAGTTATGTTCTCCATTCTTTCTTGATGAACAAGAGGGCACTAATTTTTTTTCTATCATTGTAGTAAATGCCGGCATCGTCCAATCAAATGTTGGCCTCTCTGTGTCTTCCAGCATCCTAAGCTTGGTTTCTGAAGGGATTCCTTTGTTGGAGGCTGTGTCCATTATTACGCGCTCAATGCATAACTGTAAAATTTTTGGCTACTATGGCGGAGTTCAAAAGTTGACAGCATTGATGAAAGGTAAAGTAATTGCGACTAGAGGCATTGAGAGATTCAAAGTCAAATTATTTCATGAACTTGTAAATAGTCTTCTGAAAGATTTATCATTTTTTATAGATTTCTTATGAATTATGCGCCATTACATAATTCATGCATTTTCGTTTTACCACTATATAGAATGTTTCCTATTATATATGAGCATGTATCGTTTAACTGCTCAAATTTAGCTGCCTTAGCTTCAGTGTGTTTTCTAATTTTGATATTGCAAGCCAAAATGGTTATCTTTTACCTTGGTCTTTCTTTTTGATGTGGTGAGAATGAGTATATTAGAGGTGAATGGATGGATGTACATATTGGAATTGATAAGATGCAAATGAATAAATTAGAGAAAAGAATGCATAGTTGTATGCTCAACACAGGAGGATGGGAAATGAGTATATTAGGTAAAAAGTTGCGGAAGATGAGAGTATCACTATTGAAATGGTTTAGAGGCTTGCAGATGTATAAAGGTGCATATTGAGAGCCTAGAGAATGGTAGACAGGGAGGGTTAGACACAAAATGCCTGGAGCAAAATCATGAAGAAATGTATGCTCTTTACTCAGATAGAACACTGATGATAGAGCCAGCCACACATTCTTGGATAAAATGTTCGAGTGTTGTCGACATTTTCTTTTGGATACCACAAGAATTTTGTAAGTTTGTGTGAATGAAATATTATACTTAGAAGTATCCATTGAAGGTAAGATGAGAGACATGATTGAGATGATATGGATATATGAGGTGTTGGACTACTTCAAATATTGCACACATTTTTAATTGGGGTTGTGTAGGCAAAGAGAGGTGAATATGCTTTACGTCGACAAATAGGGAGCTTTGGTGATGACAATATGTATTACACGGACTGTTTTGTTGAATTGATGGAGATTTTCTCTGGGAAATACTATTGTAAATATCCGTTTTACTGTAAGATGGTGTAAGTACTTGGTCAGTCTTATCGTGGTTGAGACTTATGATGCAATTTTGTTGGTCCAGGTGCTGTGGTGCAGCTTAAGACAATCAGTGGTGCACTTGCAGCCGATGAAAATTTATCGGATATTATGGTGGAAAGAATCAAGCTATTACAAATGATTCTGTTGCATATTGTGACGACAATATGTAATTTCGTTGGCTGTGACTTAAGCTTCCTTGTGAAGGCTCATTTAGGCAGTAATGTTTCATATCCTAGTTATCCGGGGAGTACTTCTGCGAGCTTCAACGTTTGTAATTTTTCTAAGTCCTTACCTGAAATTCAGCTACATTGGAATAACAAGGCTATATTGTCTATTATGGAGGCTGGTGGTCTCAACTGGTTAGTAGGTAAGGTAGGACATTTTGAGTTAGTTTTCCTAAGACATGCTCCGCTACTTTACCCCTTCTGATGAGGCCTATTCTACATGAATTCATGTAGCCATGCTTACTGTAGACTAGTTTCCTGCTACAACTCCCTTTCTTTGTGACATGATGAAGTTTGTAACCTTGATTTTGCATGGATGGCCTATCTCCACACTACTATTAGGTTCCTCTGATGCTCTATGACATACTTGTACTTGTTCATGAAAATATCATAGATAATTTTTGTTTTTAGACTCTGTGCGTGCTTTGTGGTTTATTGATTTGAATTCTAGTTTAGTAACAATTCAACATAATTATTCTAGTCACTCCTGATTGGTGCTTGTTTATATTTTCTGCTGATGGTTTGATCAGTTTGATTTGTACTACAGAGCTTTTGCGAGTAATTAGAAGACTCTGGATGAAGGAGCAGTGGACTGACTTGGTTCTTCAGCTCATTACTTTAAAAGCTGTTTGGTCAGCATTGAGTAGGAATCCCCGAGGTCAAAATCATTTTAAAAGTATCGGGGGACTTGAAGTTCTACTTGATGGCCTTGGACTTCCGACAAGGAGTACATTGCTCATAGGAAGTACTCCTCATTCCACTGAAAAAAGGTTATCTGGCTAAAATCAAAATACTTTTCTATGCTTGTATGGGTCCTTCAACTTTTAATTAACATGTTTTGAGGGCTGTTGTGCATTGACAGTAGAATGTGATCATATGAATCCCTTAGCAAAATGTAATCTATCTCTCGAACTGATTTATTAATAATTTAATATTTAGTCTGAAAGATTGTACTCAAGAAATATTTATGTAAAACTCGCTTCATTTATTAATCCCTAATAAATTTGCATTTATTATTAATGTTTATTGGCAAACTGGCGTGACCCTCAATTGAGGACAGAATATGCTTTTTTAAAAGAGACTGGAAACCCTAGTGAAGCTAGTTTTATATTGTGGTATTTTGAATAGAAATTCAAGTGTTTCAATTACTTGTTTCAATGTTTTTGCAACATCTCATGACTCTTCTGTCATCTGTGAGCAATGTTTGCTTCAAATATTGAAGGTACAGATCATACCCAACCATAGCTTGAATGACCCATGTTGTTCTTTCCCTTTGCAGAGACGAGAGCCATTTCCTAAAGTTGTTGCAGCTTCATGTTCTTTCTCTCGAAGTTCTCAGAGAAGCTGTGTATCCTTAATTTTGCAATCATTTTATGCAAATATGAAGCCTTTGGCTTGTTAATTTGGATAGATGTTATTGCTTTTCCTTTCATCTTGAAACCACATTTAACTTATTTCATGTGGTATTTTATCTGCAATGTATTTCTTTTTTCCTTTGTCTTGGTTATCATAAGTAATAGGATTCTTTCCCAAATTGCATGCCTTAAATTATATACTTCTGATGATAAGATGAGACTAATGTATTCCAGAGTATTGTTTGCTGATGGATGTCGTCACTTCTCACAACAATGAAACAGCTGAGGCCTTAACTGACTCTCAGTTTTGGGAATCTGGGCAGTTTGCAGTTCCTTTGTGAAAATGGAAGAGTCCAGAAGTTTGCAAATAGCTTTTGCTCCCCTGTTTTTATTTTCCAAGAGTATGAGCAGCACGACAAGACATTTAGTGGACAGAACACTACTGAGCTTCCTGCTTTTGACCTTCAAAACAAAGTCTTGGCTGAAAAGGATTCCGCAGGGTCGCTAACCTCCCTTCCATATGGGGGTCTGTATTACCAAATATGGGCCGACTATGTTGTCAGATTGAGCCATATTTTATGTTCCTTCCTTCTTTTAGATGATGATGGCCTTCATGGTGTACAAGCTCCACTAATTCAAATTTCACCATCTATATCTCTGGCTTATGGTGAACTTTCAGTAAAATGGGTATTGCGGGTTTTGGCAACAGTTTTTCCTTGCTTGACAGTTTGTTCGGATCAGAATGACTTGCCGAGGCATATAAGGTAATTGAAGATGGGTCTTTTCTGAATGAAATGCCATTAGGGTGTTTCAAGTCTCATTTCGAATTAGTAATTCTGCTAGCAATTTTCTTCTTTATTAAAATTACCTAATTGGGATTCATGTGTCTTCTTGTCTTACCTTTGGATGCCTGCAGGGTCTTTATGATGACTTTGCAGCACTACGTGCTTGTTGCTTTCAGAAAGGCCCTTACTTCCTCATCTATTTGGCTTGAAACTTTCCGGGATGAAGGCATATGGGAGCTCCTATTCTCTGAGAATTTCTTCTATTCTGGACTCCTTGACAAATCTGTCATGGCAGATACAGGGGTTGGGGAGGGGCTCACAGAACTCTCTGGAGCACGTTCTTCTGAATTTCATGACATTCCAAAAGAGTTTGGGGCAATATATAGTCTTCAGATGGAAATTATCTCATTCGTGGAATTTGCTGCAATGAGCAACGGAAGTGTGCACAACCTGGTATAAGCTTTTTCTCGTTTCAATGATTTTCTGTTTGAATCTATTTCGAAATACGTTCCCTGATGCATTATTCAGTTTTTATTATTCTAATGTTACTACCTACAATTTTGTCCCAGAAAATTGAGAAATTATCTGCCTTTTTCCACTCCTTATTTAGTCGATCAGCGCCACACTTGTGGGTGACTGGCACCTTCATTAAATAAATTGCTTTTTTGGGCAGCCTGAAATTTCTGTTCTGCTGGATGCATTGGAGCTATCTGTTCATTACCCTGATCTTACATGTGTTCTCGTAAAAAGCCTTGGCCGAATATTGCATTTCTCGAGAGAAAAGACAGTCGCTTCATTCAAGTCACTTGATGCAATTTCTCGGTTATTGAAAGTCGTGTATGTTCTAGCACAAGAGTTTCGGAAAACTGTAAAATTAGAGCCGGCATCTACACTTGTTGAGACAGAGGTATCTTCTGCTAGAAATATCGAAGGAGTTGACTATCTTGGGAGGACTAGAAGTTGGAAAGGAAGTGTAGAATCTTCCATGGATTTGTTCTCAGAATTCTTGTTGATAGCAGATGATGCAAAGAGTTCTATATTGTGCAGCACTCTTTCCATAGACTGTTTATTTGACCTATTCTGGGAAGAGGAATTGAGAACTTGTGTACTTAATCATATTCTTGACCTCATGAAGGTGAATTGTCCTGTATCTTCTTGCTGCAATGTTTTGACCGATAAAAGCCATCTCTAAATCACATGATTTTGTAAATTAATATTCTTTTATCCTCCAGAATGTTCCTTCTCCAAGAGATGATAAGTCCATCCTGTATCTTTGTTCAAAATATTTGGAAACGTTTGCACAAATCAAAGAACGGGAAATGAGCTTCATTGATCTGGCCATCATTTTGTTAGTTGGAATTAGAGATGTTGTCCACAATGATCCTGAGGTATTCCTGCTTACTCACCTTGTTTAATCATTTTCTTTCTGGTTAGTGGATTGGTCAGCGAGAGTAGAATACCTATTAATGTATTGCCACCGCCTTTATACTGTGATTCTTTCGTGCTTTTTCTCTATGTGCCACTTTCATGAGTTGTTTGATGCTGATACTTCATGTGATCCTTTTCCAGTATTATCAGGCCATCTTCCGAGATGGGGGGTGCTTTCTGCATGTTGTCTCATTGCTTAATGGTATTTCTGATATGGTAAAGGGAGAGGAGTTGGTTTTGAATGTCCTTCAGACTCTGACATGTCTTCTTGCAAATAATGATGGCGCAAAGGTAAACATTATACTCTCAACTTTTAATTTCATCTCTTGCTTCCTTATAGCTTGATTAGTTTGGTAGAAATGGAGTTCGATTAATTAGACAAAAGCGTTCAGTACACCATCAAGATACAGGAGTTCAAAACACGGTAAATCCCCATGTGGTAGATCTATCACATCTCTTCTTGGTGCTCCGCCCTTTTAGCCAACTTGTCTGCAACTAGGTTCTTTCCTCTCGCAATGTGAATGATGGAGGTATCTTCAAAATCACTTAAGAGCGACCTGCGGTTAGTGATAATAGGAGCAATTAGTGAGGGGCAGTGGCATTCCCCTATTATGAAGTTGAGCTGAGCCTGAAGATCTGTTTGGATTGCCAATGTTTGTAGTTCTAGTTGCTTTGCAAATGTAATTCACGGCAAGGGCTTCGGCTACTAGGCTATTTGTGTTTGAGTGTTTTTTGCTGAAGCCCCCTATCAAAGCTCCCCTCTAATCCCTTATTAGTCCTCCCAGGCCCACAAATAGCGAGTTCTGTCTAGCTGCTATTTCTGTGTTTAGGGTGAAAGAAAGATCTTTAGAAGGTTCCCATTTGGTATCTCGGTCTTGATGAGTGCTACTTCTTCTCTGGTGATTATTTCCTGTCACGTTTTGTTTCCGATGCCCTAGAAGAGCCTGAACCTCTGATGCCTTTGCAAGCATTAGCGTCTGTGTCTCCTTGCTGTTGGCCTTACTCTTCAGATTGTGTACTCAAATACAGGCTACCTTCAGATCCCTAGTTGGCACTGGTTACCAAACGTTGCAGAGTTTGCTACTGGACAGTTACATTTCTGGTCCAAGTGAAGGGCTTCTTAATGCTTTGCTTGATATGCTCGTTGATGGAAAGTTTGATTTAAAGTCAAATCCCATTATAAAGGTGACAGAAGCTTCACTTAATTTTTTCAGTATCCAGTATATCCTGTCACCTGGTGCTTTATCCTACCGTCAGGCAATCAAATGTTATAACCCAGTCTAACATATTCTCTTTTCTTTTTGAATCAGAACGACGATGTGATAATACTCTATCTCCGCATTCTGCAAAAGGTCAGGAAGCATTTGTTGTTTCCCCCCCATTTTTCTAACGAACTCTGTTATAACCCCTTAAAATAGTAAGTTTTATAGTCCTTGGCATATCATTAAATGGAAATTTAAAAGTTGTCCATTTTGTTGTTTATGGTTTCACAGAGCAGTGAACCTTTGCATCATTATGGGCTTAATGCATACCAACTGCTGCTCAGGGATTCCATTTCCAATCTTGCTTCATCAGTCAGAGCTGGGGTGGTTTCTTTTCTTCTTGACTGGTTTTTGCAAGAAGAAAATGATATTGTTATAATTAAAATTGCACAGTTGGTTCAAGTTGTTGGTGGGCATAGCATATCAGGAAAAGATATTCGGAAAATTTTTGCTCTACTTCGAAGTGAGAAAATTGGATCACGACAGCAGTATTGTTCACTGTTGTTGACAAGTGTTCTGTCAATGCTGAACGAACGGGGACCAACTGCCTTTTTTGATTTGAGCGGCATTGATTCCGTAAGCCTGGAATTATTATTTTGAGTCTGTTCTATTAGTTGTTTATTGTATTACTATTAACCTGCTGATAGAGTTTAAATTACTTTTATGATGCTCCCTACTTACGTCTACTGGTTTTTTATGTGTATTTTTTTGGTCAGAACAGCTGCCAAATTATCTGGAGAAGTGCACTTTAGAAATTACTCCTTCCTTATATGGATGATAATTGGACAAGGAATTGACAAGAAATTCTTGTCTTTTTTTGTGAGACAGTAGATGCCAATGCACCATCCCGGTCTTATGCATTAAGCAATTCATTGAACTGGAAAGGCATATTCTTTTAGACAGCTTGCTCATTAGTAAGTCAAAAGCAGAAATAGTCACCAAAACAAGCCCACATGATTCACCAGAATGTAGGAGATCTATAAGTCATTTTGTCCATGCCAAGAAAATGTCCTGTTGCTGCTTAAATGCCTTTTTGGTAATACATTGATTGCCTGCTTGTCCAGTTGTAAATATTGTTAATTTTCGGAAGGACTTATTCTGGACAGGGTTAAGGCATTAGAACAAGATGATACTAAGAATTAATGCAACGTAGATATCCCGAGTATTGCCTTTTATTTTACTTCTAATTTTATTTGACAAGCTATAAAGTGTTCTGACAATGCTTGGTATTGTATGATGATAGAGTTACATCATAGTGACCTTGAACTGCTATGGTTCTTCTATATAAATGGAGATTCATTTCGCTAATGAAGTTTTATAAGTTTGAGACATGAAAACAGAGCCTTGTACAGTTTTACAGTTAGTTTGGTAAAAAATTGGCCAAATACCTCCGCAGTTTGAGAAATTCCTAAGTTACCATCCCTAAGTTGCTGTTCCAAACAGCAATTTTGAAAAACTTAGAAAAATTTTTTATAAGTGTCGCTGTACTGAACGTCTTTCTAATAAATTGAAAGACACGGTTCTTAACAGTGCCTTAGGGATGATAAATTGTTATTTTCTCAAACTGAGGTCGTTTTTGACAAACTTTTTCTAAAACTAGCCTTTTATGGTACAAACCCTATGAAAGCAATCTCTTTGCATTTTGTTACAAATGCAAGGCCGTTGCCAATGTGTTGATCCTTCCCCTTCCGTACATTATTGTTTCCTTTTGGTAATCTTTTGTGGCTTTATAGACTGCAAAAAATTCTTGTCTTTGGCTTCTGTTATCAACTTCTCCTTGAAAATTTTATACTTGTTTTGCCTCTTTTTAATATTGTGAGCGAAGTTGTTGTAGTATATTCTGAATTTCTAATTTTCTTTTGCCTTTGAGAGCTAGTAGTATCTCCTTTTGCAACTGTGAGCAAGAACATGCTCCGATAGGCATTTTAGCATACAAGTCATGTGGTTTGCCTAGGACGTATACAATAATACTATGTCAAAAGCTGTTAACTTTACATCTGCAATCCTTTATCGAGTGTTAGGTTGTCTTGCGCATGCATCCTGTGGTATATGGAAGACATTGCTTGGTGGTGGATAATTTGTCCAATTCTATGTATTGAAAGATACTGCTTCACTTATAGGAATAGTCAATTTTATTGTTAATGTACTCTAGCTGTATAAAGAGCTAGTTGTTGTTGCATTCATTCGAGAATAACTTGATCGTTACCATACCATTTCACTTTCGGGCAAGACTTGACTGTTTCAGTATGCATCTTTTGCTGCAGGGTATCAAGATCAGTACGCCCATACTGTGGCCTCTCAATAGGGGTTTTTCTTTCTCTTGTTGGCTGAGGATAGAAAGCTTTCGAAGTAATGGAGCAGCAAGCCTTTTCAGTTTTCTCTCTGACAATGGAAGGGGTTGCCTGGCTATGGTTTCGAAGGATAAAATCCTGTATGAGGTAAAAACTTGGTAGCTCTCTAGAATAGCTTCAGGATTGATTTCAAGCGAAGTATCTTTTTATGTCTCCATATTCTGAGTTATGCTGCCTCTGTATCTTTAGTGCCACTCTTAGCAGTCACTACGAGGTGTCTACTACTTTATCAACGCATATGGCGCCCTTGGTTTCTGAGATTTTAAAAGATTTTTTCTTTAACAGAGGAATTTTTCATTTTTCTATTTGCTTGTTTCATGGAGAAATTTAAAGATTATTGTTTTCGTTTTGCACATCCTTCTCTTTGGTCTTCATTCGGGGTTTGATGTTGGTTACTGCTTGTGTGCTTCCATATATGTCCACTGCACGATAATTGTTTCTCATTAAGGAATTTCAACGTTACCAATGATGAAATTTGTTTTCCTCATAATAGTGGTATTATCAGAATAAAAATGTAGCTCCTGAATTGTTTTCTTTTTCCTCTTTGGCAGACTCTCCATGTTAAACAACAATTAGTGCAACTGAAAGTAAGTCTTGTCCAAAAGAAATGGCATCACCTATGTATTACTCATAGTATTGGAAGAGCATTTTCTGGTGGGAGTCTCTTGCGATGTTACTTAGATGGCGTTCTTGTATCATCAGAAAGATGCAGGTCTGTTACCTTGCTTTTTTTGTCGAGGAGTTTGTCTGTCTGTTATAAGCTTTTGTATTTACGAAAAACAAGCACTAAAGCCGTCATTGCATAAAGAGGATAAGCCCTATGGATCTTCTTTCTCCCCTCATATACATTTTCATCCGTTTCCCTCCTTTCCTTGTATCCCTGTCACCACCCCCTCATCTTTGTTTTCTTTTGGTAGAAAAAGGAGTTCATAGATTAGTCAAAATAGCATGTAGACTAACCCCTCATCTTTGTTTAATATTAAAAATCTTCAGTGGTCTATATCACCTAGGTTTATCAAGAATTTGCAATGGCATAAACCATCTTAGTTGTGGTTTTACTGGGAACTGCTGAACTTTATGATGAATAAATCTTCGGCTTATCCAACCTGCAATTGGCATTTCAGCCCTTGTTACTTTAACTTTCAAGCCGTGGGTATTGCTCATACTATCCTATATTCATATGCATTAGGCAGTAATGATCTTGTGAACTACCTAATAGAACACACTTTAAAGGTTTTATAGAAAGCTTATGGTCGATAGAAGTACCTGATACACCTGCATCAACTTGTTTCTTTTTTCTTCCTAGTCTGTGAACCATATGCGTTTCTTATACACTTGTTTCTTTCCTATCACTTAATACATCTTTATCTATTACCTAATTATAACTCGAGCATCCTCTATTGACTAATTTTTATGTTACCTGTTATTTACAATTTCAATGTGAGACCTCTTGTCTCTTTTTTCTTGTTGCTGTTTAAGCGTAGTATATCTTATTCTTTCTGTCTGTCCATATCGTTTGCAAATTTTAAGTAGTTGGACTACGTGGCTTGTAATGCTAATGAGCGGATTGACTTGTATTTAACCTCTCTGTTATATCTTGCGTACGAAATTACATATGAAGGTGTGAAATACATAGTATGGCAAACTTTGGCATAACGAAAAAGTTTATTTTATGCAAACCATAGGAGTAATTTTGTCATCGTGGCAAGAATCACCCCTATATTCACTTGTAATTTACTCTCTGTACATGAGAGACCAAGTGACTGGACAAGACATTGATCTGTATCCGTTAGTATTCATTGTTAAACATGGTCCGGATACTTTGATTTCAGCAGAAGTTATCATGGAAGACTTCATCTTTATCTAAAAGTTGAGACAACTCTATTTAAATGCCTCAAATTACATCCAGGTGGTTACAAACTTTAAGAAACCAGTTTCCAGGCTTCTTTTGATCTTTTGGCGATGAATACATTTTCTTTACCTAATGGCTCCCAAATCCAGAAGCAGCCTTTTTTGGTTGGAAAGGGGGTTTAGATGCACTTTAGTCAATGTTTTTAGGGTAAATTTTTTATAATGTTGTGATGGAAATAAAAGGTGGAATTAATATTTGTAGCTAGAGAGCTACATAGTTAGAAGCATCGATGATAGTGTAGGAAAAATACTTAAATGTTAGTTGCAGAATACTGTTAATTTTTGCTGTTATCTATTAGTTTTAGCTGTTATGTGTTAGTGCTTCTAGAGAAGTTGCTCCACTACTACTTTTCTTTCTTCCTGTCATTATATGAAAGTTGAAATTGCAGTCATTATATGAAAGTTTAAATTGTAAACCACAGATATGCAAAGGTCAATGAGCTGTTGACAAATTCCAGTATTGGTGCAAACTTCTCTTTGCCGGTGCATGAAGAAATATCTCCTGAAGCTCTGAATTCTCTTCCTTTCCATGGTCAAATTGGCCCTATCTATTTGTTCAATGATGCTCTATCTGCGGAGTCTGTCCAGGCCATCTATTTCCTGGGTCCAAGCTATATGTATTCCTTCTATGATAATGAGTCTCTTTCAGTTAACATCAACCGGTTTCCTAGTGGGATCCTTGATGCTAAAGATGGTCTTGTGTCAAAAGTCATATTTGCCTTGAATGCGCAGGTACCCCAGGGCTCCTTTTCTTGAAAAGATCATTCAATTTAGTAAGAATGCTAAAGTGGTTTATTTTCTCAGGCAAGTGCAGGTAGGAAATTGTTTAATGCAACCACAGTGTTGGAATATGGATTGGATCGAAAATTAATTGAAGCAACTGTACTGCCTGGCACACAGTTGTGTTCAAGACGTCTTCTTCAGCAGATCATTTACTGTGTTGGTGGAGTTTCTGTATTTTTCCCTTTGATAGCACAATCTGAGAGATATGATCATGAAGAAATTGGACAAACATTACTCACTCCTATCACCAGGGAGCGTCTCACCGCTGAAGTTATTGAGCTTATAGCATGTGTCTTGGATGAAAATCTGGCAAATCAACAGCAGATGCACATAGTTTCTGGATTTTCAATACTTGGTTTTTTGTTGCGTTCCGTTCCCCCTCAGCTACTTAATTTGGAAACACTCTCAGCCCTGAAACATCTTTTTAATGTTATTGTGAATTGTGGTATGTACTATTAATATTTTATTTTATTATGGTTACTTGAGTATGTGAATATACTGTGCGAATGCATTTCCAGACACATATGGTGGCTTCAGAAGTAATTTTGAATTGTCTTTCATGACTAGGCTAAAGACATGTCGTAGCATGTGAGTGATCACAATATCTGTTCATTACATCCTTTGTCAAGCTCGTGTGCTTTTATTAGACAAGAAAATGGTAGAAAAGGTCTCCTTAGAGTTTCCTGGGCATTGTTTTTTGGACATGATCTCTAATGTTATTGATATGGTATATCTTTTTGTTTCTTCCAGGTTTGGCAGAAATTCTTGTAACAGAAGCTATAACTGCGATTTTTCTTGATCCTCTAATTTGGGTCTACACTAGTTACCGGGTGCAACGTGAACTCTACATGTTTTTGATCCAGCAGTTTGATAATGACCCTAGGTTACAAATCAATCTCTGCCGCCTTCCTTGGGTACTTGACATGATACGAATATATTATTGGAACGTCAAATCAAGGTTATGCATTGGCAGCAAGCCTCTTCTCCATCCTTTCACCAAAGAGATTATTGGAGAAAGACCTAGTCTGGATGATATACATAAAATTCGTCTTTTATTGTTAAGTCTTGGCGAGATGAGCCTCAGGTACAACAACTCATGATTTGCTTCTCCCCTTCTTTTTGGTAGAAGTGACCTCCCCTGATTTTTAAGACACCAATTTTGTGAGTAGAAGACAATATTTTGTTCATTTTGTTTGTTCTTCTCTAGTTGAGTATTCAACTCCTCTGCAACTTGGTAATTCTTGAATGTTTTTGTTGAAATTTAATTATAAGTGCATATGAATACTATAAATGTCTAGTCATGCTATTGAATATTGGTGGATGTTCAGGCAGAATGTTGTGGCAGCGGATATAAGTGCACTTGTCGCTTTCTTTGAGAATAGTCAAGATATGGCATGCATAGAAGATATTTTGCATATGGTAATCCGCGCTATATCTCAAAAAACGATGCTTGTTTCTTTCCTGGAACAAGTTAATGCTATGGGGGGATGTCATATTTTTCTGAATCTTCTTCAGAGGTATGCCCCTTTTCTTTGTTATGTTTGTCATTAGTCATCATTGTTGTGCACCTTCTGCTTCAATAATCCCCGTTTCCTAGGGCATCAATAATAATTTGTTTTTCACAATTTGGTTAGCTTTCAATTGATTTATCGGGTATAGCAGGTTATACGAGATCTTGAAAACTGATACAATTGCTGTTATGTCCTGTACATCGAAACTAGGGGATAGTTGTCCTCAGATGAAACGTCCTAATTTACAGCATGACAATACTTAAACCTGCTGCTTATGAAGGGTGCAGATGGAATGATAGTCTTAGGTTGAAAGAATCCATAGCAGAATTTGTTGCACAAGCTGATATTTAGCATTGCCCAATGTGGTCCAAGTTGTATTTCTGTCCTCATCATCCATCTACCTACTGTCATGGTTTAGTGAGCCACATTTGTGTCTATCAAAGATAACCAGACACCCTGTTCCCTGGCCATTTGGCAGATACTCTAAATAAAATTGAGAACATCTTTTCATGGAATGTGAAAACTCCCATTAGGAGTTAGTCTTGTTTTTTTTTTTGGGTTGAAAATTTACTTGAATTCCTCATTCACCAGAATCATATCAGGGGGCAGTTCTTAGAAGTTTACACAAGCTGTCCCATTTTTTGAATCTTTGTTGGACATTGTAGGGAATATGAGCCCATCAGACTGCTGAGCTTACAATTCCTTGGGAGACTTCTGGTTGGTGTTCCTTTGGAGAAGAAGGGAGCAAGATTCTTTAGTCTTGGTTCTGGAAGATCTAAACAGCCTTCAGAAGCGCTTCGTAGTAGCTACGATAGAATGCAACCATTATTGGTCGGTATATCTGAGAGATTATTTAAATTTCCTCTAACAGATGGTCTGTGTGCTGCCTTGTTTGACATCCTCCTTGGTGGTGCGAGCCCAAAGCAGGTTCATATGTAACATTTGACTTCTGTGGCCTTTTTAACTGTTATCATCAAAATTCTCAACAGCCATGTCATATTGTTAGTACTCATTCTTACAGGTGCTTCAAAAGAATTCGAGTAAGGGCAGCAGTTCCCAATTTTACCTTCCTCAGGTGCTGGTTCTTATCTTCAGATTCTTGTCTCTCTGTGAAGAATCGGCTGCAAAAATCAGAATTTTGAGAGATTTGAACGACTTAGTTGATTCAAATCCAGCAAATATTGAAGCCCTCATGGTACTTGTTCAAAATATGTTTAGAACATTTTTTTCATCGGCGTGAATTGCTTTCGTCTCATGTGGTTATCATTTTTTGTAGGAACACGGATGGAGTGCCATGTTGACAGCTTCTGTAAAGCTTGAGGTGCTGAAAGATTATCAGGTTGACTCCCTGAAAGATGGCGAAATAGATAGTAGCGAGCAGCATCTTATGAGAAACCTATTCTGTGTGATTCTCAGTCACCAAATATTAGCTGTGAAAGGAGGTTGGCAACATCTAGAAGATGCCACCAGTTTCCTTCTTATGCAATGCGAGCAAGTATGTGAAACTCTTATTTGATTGTCGTGTTGTAAAATAATCAGGGTTGGTTTTGATTATTTCTGTCCACTGGCAGGGTGGACAATCATATCGACATTTTCTCCGTGATTTATTTGATGACATAGTCCAGAGGCTAGTGGGTTTATCATCTGTGGAGAACATATTTCTTTGGCAACCTTGTCGAGACAACACTCTGTACCTGTTGAGACTGATTGATGAGCTGCTTATATCTGAACTTGATAACAAACTTCCGGTAAATAAATAAATTTGCTCATCAATTTGCATTATTTGAGCCTTCATAGCATGTCTGAAAGAACCATTATTTATGGTGGACTATGATCAATTCTTTGGTACAAAACATGGAACGGAGGATTTCCTTGATGTAGTAAAGAAAAATGACATGGAGACTCTTTCTTCTGAAAAATCATGTGTTGAAACCTTGATGAGTGCTTCAATGAACATTTCATGGTCCACACCCTTTTTTTTATGTTGAACTTCGATGACATCTCCAAATTTTTGATTGATTTTATGACCCCTTTCTTGTTCTTTTGCAGTTTCCAGCTAGCAGCTCAGATTTTACACTTTTCTCCTTAGATTTAGATAGTCATAAAGAATTTAATCTTGCTCTAAGAGACCTTCTACAAGGAGAATCTAGTGAACAATCTTCGAGGTACTGTAATCCCTCAGTATAAAGACTTCTAGTTTTTTTTGGCATCTGCTTGCTGCAGCATGAATAGCCTACAATCTGATGTATCTATGTAGTAATAAATGATAAAATATAAACCATTCAGGCCCATGAATCCGAAATATGATGAACTCCTAAGCCGATGATCAATGCAACTATAATTTGATTGTGCAATATCTCTTTCTTTAATTTTCAGTTGAGTACTCATATGACGGAGTTTGTAAACCGACTTTTCGCATTAAGGGTCCCATCACTGGGAAGATTGCTTTCTCTACTTAGTAATGCAACCTTCCCTCAATTTTTTTTTTATAGTAATGTCATCTTAGACATGCTACTCTTTCCCCTTGCATTTTTTGAATGTAGTTTCTCTAAGTTGTTTGTTTAAGGAGCTGCTTGATTAATTCCTTGTGTTTTATTTTGGTATGCCTTGCATAAGTGGTTTCTTTCTATTTACTTAATGTTCCTAATTGGGTAGGAAATTGTCCACTCGGAAGCTGCCATCCTCATCTGAAGCTGAAGCAATTGATGATAAGTGGTGGGACTTGTATGATAACCTATGGGTAATTTTTAGCGAGATGAATGGAAAGGGACCGAGCAAAGCAGTGGCGAAGGCATCTTCAATAGCAGGTCCGTCCTTTGGCCAGAGGGCTCGGGGTTTAGTGGAATCACTAAATATTCCTGCTGCTGAGATGGCTGCTGCTGTCGTATCTGGGGGAATTAGTAATGCTTTGGGTGGAAGAACTTCCAAATTGGTTGACAAGGCTTTAGTATTAAGAGGCGAAAAATGCCCTCGAATTGTTTTCCGACTTGTTATTTTATACTTGTGCCGGTCATCTCTTGAAAGAGCTTCTCGGTGTGTGCAACAATTCATATTGCTATTGCCTTGCCTATTAGTTTCTGATGATGAACAAAGCAAAATGAGGTTGCAGCTTTTTATCTGGTACAGCTTCTATCTTTTATTTAAATTCTCATTAATAGTTTTTAGGGATCAATGTAAAGATTGGGATCTCAACTTCATTACTCATCATCTAGAACTAAAATTCAATTACTGCATAGTATTTAAGCTCTAGTCTTTAGGCTAGTTGATAGTAGGATAAACCAAATACTTTTTTGTTGAGAATAATGTTTATATAAATGTTGTTGTTTAGAGCCTGTCAATAATTCATGTCATGCTGTTCTCCAGGGCTTTGCTCTCTGTCAGATCACGATATGGAATTTTAGATGATGGTGCACGTTTTCATGTGATGTCGCACTTGATTCGAGAAACTGTCAACTGTGGTAAATCGATGCTTATTACAAGCATTGCAGGCAGGGATGACTCATCAGATGGAGGAAGCAATAGTAAAGAAACAAACTCCATACACAATCTGATCCAGAAAGATAGAGTTCTCGCAGCTGTAAGTTATAGGGTTTCTAGCTACAGATTTCTTTTTTTTTTGTAAGTGTAGCTACAGATTTGAGTAATTCGAACATAGCATCTCTCCATGTAAAAAGATGACGCGATTTCTAGTATATCTGATGTTGAAGAAGAATTTATTGCTATATTACCTGATGTGATCACAAAACTGTTTTAGTGAAATTATACCGTGTTAATGTCTAAGATCTTACAAGACATTTGTATGTAGGTTGCTGATGAGGCAAAATATATGAAGTCGTTGAAATCTGACCGGGATCGACAATTGCATGATCTCCATGCTAGGTTAGAGGAAAACTCCTCATTGGAGCTTGATAGCATGAATGCCTTTGAAGATGAACTTAAGAGCAGCCTGAACTCCCTGATATCATCAGATGAGGCCAGAAAAGCTGCATTTCTACTCTCTCATGATGAACAACAGCAGAATGTTACTGTAAGCCTACTCCTGGACTAATTAGTACTATATCTGTTTGACATTTTGTTCCCATTGTTTGAAGATTTGATCCTGTCTGCTAGGACAAATGGATGCACGTTCTCCGTAAATTGATGGATGAGAGAGGGCCATGGTCTGCTGGTGCTTTCCCGCATACTTCTGTCAGACATTGGAAACTTGACAAAACAGAAGATAGATGGCGGCGGAGACAAAAACTGAGGCAAAACTATCATTTTGATGAGAAGTTATGCTATCCACCATACTCTACCCCTCAGGATGAACCTGTTCCTCCCACAAATGAGAGCAAATATGGTTTCGTGGGCCATATTCCAGAGCAAATGAAGCAATTTCTCCTCAAAGGTGTCCATGGGATTACTGATGAATTGAGTTCAGAAGTAAATGAAGACGAAGATGAAGTTAGTGTGCAGAGAAATTCTGCTCCGGAAAATGTTGCAGGTGGAAGAAGTTCTGACATAATAGATAACAGTGACCATAATGATGGTCTGCAAGACAAAATGGACTCTTCTGCCTCCTCTGCTGAGGCAGAAATGAGTGAGGCATGTATAATATTGTCTGTAAGCAGAACTAAATTAATAGATTGAATGACCTAATTTTTTCTTGTCATGCAGGTCCTTGTCGTGGCTTCTTGTGTTCTAGTGACTCCAAAGAGAAAAATAGCTGGACGATTGGCAGTGCTGAAATCTTCTCTGCATTTTTTTGGAGAACTCTTGGTGGAAGGATCTGGGGGTTCCATTTTCAAGAACCTCCCATTGCCAAATAATTCGGATAGTTTTAATTATGACCATCGACAAAAGGTTTCCAAATGGTCATTGCTTTCCCTTATGGAATCTGACAGGGGAATAACAGTTGGTAACCCGGAGTCTTTTAGTGGGAAAGGGAATCGTGGACAATTGAAAAATATGAAGCGGTATAGACGATGGAGCATAGACAAGGTTGGGATATTATCTGTGGTTTTCATTTCTTTTTTTTTTTTTGGTAAGCAAGGATCTGTGGTTTTCATTTCATTGTGAATACCTTTTGCTGATGTGTTGCTGATCTCCAATTCTCTTTCTTCTTTCTAGATAAAATCTGTCCATTGGACTCGCTATTTGCTTCAATATACAGCTATAGAGATTTTCTTTAATGATTCTAGCGCGCCTGTTTTCTTCAACTTTGCTTCCCAAAAGGATGCCAAAGAGATAGGGACGTTGATTGTCACTACAAGAAATGATTATCTTTTTCCAAAAGGAACTAGCAAGGAAAAGAGCGCAATCATTACTTTTGTTGATAGGCGGGTGGCTGTGGAAATGGCTGAAACTGCTAGGGATAGATGGAGGAGAAGGGAAATAACAAACTTTGAATACCTCATGTTACTGAATACACTGGCCGGAAGATCTTACAATGATATAACACAATATCCGGTCTTCCCATGGATATTGGCTGATTATTCCTCTGAGTTTCTTGATTTTAACAAGTCATCAACCTTTCGAGATCTCTCGAAGCCCATTGGAGCTTTGGACTCGAAGAGATTTGAGGTGAGTTTATAGTTTACTTTAAATCAATGAAATGATGTACGAAGCAAATAGAGATTTAGCCTCATTTATCATGTGCAGGTGTTTGAAGATAGATATCGCAACTTTTCTGATCCAGATATACCCAGGTACTGTTTCAAGCTAGTTTCTAGAATTTCTTGTTTTCCTTTTCTTAGTCCAAAAAAGTAGTTAATGATTTATGTTTTTTAGCTTCTACTATGGCTCACATTACTCCAGTATGGGAATCGTGCTATATTACCTCCTCAGACTTGAGCCTTTTACTGCTCTTCATCAAAATTTACAGGTATTTCTGTACAATCATTTGAGACGGATTAGTGGTTACCCTTATACTGCTAAGAAGTCACCAGGCTGTATGATGTCAAGATATAAGACAGCTCCATGCTACATTGTATAAAATATTTAATATTTGTGTCTCTACTCCAGGATGAGTCCCTGGTGATCCATTATTTTGAAGGGCCTTTCCAATTTATTGCAAGCGAGCAAAGTGGAATATTAATATTACGCTCCCAGTTTTTACAACCTGAAGTCATAGATATGGTTGTAGTAATACATTTATTTCCAAATGTATATTGGTGCAAAGTCTGGCTTAGATATGGTAATTTTGGAAGAAAGTTTGACTTGTTTGCCTGTAGTCAATTGTATTCAGCCAAGTCCTATTGCTTTCATTTTGTCGTACATGTTGCTCACTTGAATGTGTTTGTATGTTTTACTAGGGTGGGAAATTTGACCATGCAGACAGGCTCTTTCAAAGTATTGAGGTCACATATAAGAACTGCCTATCTAATACAAGCGACGTAAAAGAGTTGGTGCCAGAGTTCTTTTATATGCCAGAGTTTCTCCTAAATTCAAACTCATATTATATTGGAGTTAAGCAGGACGGTGAACCTATTGGTGATGTTTGTCTCCCTCCTTGGGCTAAGGCAAGTCCTGCTTTGGATTGTAATAATTATATTTTATGTAGTAAATATTTGTCTGTTTGGTTCTACTTCAGAGGACCATCAAGCAATTATGGTGGCTGCTTTTTTGCATTGAGAATTTTTGAATTTGAGACATGGGACGATTATACTGTTGTCATGTCTTGTCCTGTGTAGGGCTAAAACAAAATAATTTTTCATGTCCGTTTGTACTGACCTGTTTGCAGATGGACTGTATATGAGTTGAGGATGTGGACGCAAAACTCTTAATAGATCGTCTATGGGTTGGGTCATTTCATCTCATGTCATTATCGTGTCTTGACATGAATAGCCCTGTTTCTCCTGAATTTCCAGTTTCAATTGTCATGTCTGTTGATTGCTGAAACATCCCTCATCCATATGAAAGGGATTTTGCTTGGATAAAATTAATGTTAGGTGATTGAACGGACTGTGTTTGTTAGAATGGTCTAGAATACCCGATGGTTTTTATTGTAACAGTCTAGAATATACCAGAGGTCGATGCCCTGTGTGGTGGCAATGAAATCTTCTATGTATACAATGCCATTCCGTGTTCTTGGACATTGTGGAGGATATCTCTTTCTGCTGATAAAGTTAATGTTAGGTTATTTAACTGGCTGTGTTTGTTAGAACGATCTGGAGTAGATTATATTGATGCTCTGTGTGGTGGTGATAAAATCACCTATGTAGCCAATGCTATTCCGCTTTCTTGGACATTGTGGAGGATCTCTGTCTGTATTTTAGATGTAATGAGGGGATTTATTTATCTGGAAAAAAACATAATTACGTCCGCAGGGCTCTTTATCAAAATAAAACGAGAATGTTTTGACGAAATGGTAGAGTTTGATATGCTTCTCCTCTACCATTACTGGTGCAGGGTTCACCAGATGAATTTATTAATAAAAATCGGGAGGCCCTTGAGAGTGAGTATGTTAGCTCCAATCTTCACCACTGGATTGATTTGATTTTTGGGTACAAGCAACGGGGGAAACCAGCAGTAGAGGTAAGCCATTAACTGTTTCCATTATTATTTTATTTTATATTTTGGTGTTCTGCTGCTTTGTTTCCTCTGATGGAAGCAATGCAACTTATTTTACATGTGAAATCATGGCTCAGGCTGCAAATGTTTTCTACTATCTGACTTACGAAGGAGCTGTTGATCTGGAGTCCACGGAGGACGATTTACAAAGATCAGCAATCGAAGACCAGATTGCAAACTTTGGCCAGACTCCTATTCAGATTTTCCGAAAGAAGCACCCAAGACGGGGGCCTCCAATTCCTATATTACATCCTTTACACTTCGCTCCTAGTTCTATTGGATTGACTTCTGTTGTATCTTCAACTGTTCATCCGCCATCATCAGTGCTCTATGTGGGGTTGTTAGACTCCAATATTGTTTTGGTGAACCAGGGTCTAACCTTGTCAGTAAAAATGTGGTTGACAACCCAATTGCAGTCTGGTGGAAATTTTACCTTTTCCAGCTCCCAGGTTGTGGAATAGGCCATCATATGTTAAGTTAGTTTTCTAATAACTTCTATGTCACTAAATGCCAAAACTTTTCAGGAACCATTCTTTGGAATCGGTGCTGATGTTCTTCCACCAAGAAAATTCGGAAATCCTTTGTCTGAAAATATCGATGCTGGAGCACAATACTTTGCAACACTACAGACACCAGCTGAAAATTTCTTAGTATCTTGTGGGAACTGGGAAAATAGCTTTCAACTTACGTCTCTGAATGATGGAAGAATGGTGCAATGTATTAGACAACACAAGGATGTGGTGAGCTGTGTTGCAGGTATGTCATGCTCATATTGGCCTGATGGATGGTTAGATGAATCGACTTAGAATGAGGCTTTTCAATTGCGCTTATGAACAGAAAGACCGGATGATAGTGAGGAGCGTGTCTATATATTCTAAATGCCTTTACAGCTATTATATATAAAACTTGAGTGTTCTTTCGTGTATACTCTTGTGAAAGATTGTTTTAAGTCACGCTTACCTGTGATTACTCATTATCATTTGTTGAAAAAGTGCTCTAAGGTTGTAATGAGATGTAGTCTTTAAAAACCATGACATAAGAATGTAACTTTTTGCTCATTCAATTGTTTTTTTTTTTGGTAGAAAATGGATAGATGGCGTTCAAATAAGCGTTTAGGGTCTTAGGTTGTACTGTGCATTTCTGGAAAACAATTCAATACCCTTCCCCTAATGCACAATCACTCCATGGAGGTACTTTCCGTATAGTGGAGTTACATGCAGTCTGAATAAGCCAGGGTGTTTGGCTGTAGCAACCTCTTGTAGTCCGTAGTGCTTTCAGTTTCTTCATTAGGGCATCTGAGTTGCTTAGAAGAAATTTTCCTAACTAATATCTCTATTAAGATTGCTTTGGCCCTATACTTGTAAATAACTGTATCTGTAAGCTGTTTTCTGTTGATTAATCTTATACATATTTCTCTATTTCTCAGTGACTGCTGAAGGAAATGTCATTGCTACTGGAAGTCACGACACAACAGTGATGGTTTGGGAAGTATATCATGTCAAAGCACATGATAAAAGAATTCGAACTTTGCAAGGAGACACTTCATGTAAAGAGACTGTTATTGCTGAAACTCCTATCCATATATTTTGCGGGCATGATGACATAATTACATGTTTGTATATCAGTATGGAGCTTGATATTGTAATTAGTGGGTCAAAAGATGGGACCTGCATTTTTCATACCTTAAGGGAAGGAAGGTATGTAAGATCAATACAACATCCAACGGGGTGTGCGTTGTCGAAGCTTGTTGCCTCACGCCATGGGAGAATCTTGCTTTATGCTTATGATGATCTCAGTATGCACTTATACTCAATCAATGGAAAACTTCTTGCTTCTTCCGAGTCTAATGGGCGTCTAAACTGCATTGAGCTGAGCAGTTGTGGGGAGTTCGTAGTTTGCGGGAGTGACCAAGGTCAGATAGTTGTACGCTCAATGAACTCTCTGGAGATTGTTCAAAGATACAGTGGAGTTGGAAAGGCTATAACTTCTTTGGTGGTGACTCCTGAGGAGTGTTTTGTAGCTGGTACCAAAGATGGAAGCCTTCTAGTGTATTCAATTGAAAATCCTCGACTTCAAAAGTCTAGCAATCCAAGAAGCACCAAGTCCAAGTTATCTTCAAGTGGCTAGATCTATAAAGCTTATCAGAAGTCGTTGGATGTCGTCTCGGAAGCTGTTATCTGCTGAGGTAAGATTGATTTCTAAATTTGTCTAACATTGGAAAACTTTGCTGAATATAGTCGACTATGATTGCCAGGAGATGTTACTTATTGAAATTTTGAAACTTCTTTCTAGGCTTATAAGTGTGTGAGTTGAATTTGAGCCTCGCTTAGTGAAAAATACAGCAGCAAATTCAGTTTCTTCTTGTTTGTCTGCCCCTGGCATCCTAATCACGTATTGCTTGTTTGTTCTTGGTGAAGCTAAAATCGTCTCAAAGCATTTAACAAGCTGCAATCCATAATTTATTCCAGGCCTGATGTCTGCCTAAATAACAGTTCCGTTTACAACTGGCTTGTGTTGTTTTGACCATGTCATAAGGGAAACTGCTGAGGACGAGATCAAAATTGCTGGAGAAGTTTAGCATACAATTGTTTGGTTATGATTTTTGTGAGATTTTAAAATACTGTCATGTCACTTGTTATTACAGGTTAAACTGCTGCTGCAAACACTGTGGAAACTGATAAGTTCCAGCCGAAGCATTAAGTGATCTTAGCTCGAGTGTCGTCACAAGGAGTAAGTTCATATGAATTCTTTGTGGCAATATATATTGGCAAGCTACGGGCTAGGCCTTCCATGGGTCAATTACGTGATAAGGACATTGCAATGATGTTCATACAAGACACAATGCACAATTAGATCTAATCATAGACAGCATTGTTTGGACAATATTGCTTGCACGGTGCGTGCACAACATGGAATGTGTCATATGCACAGAAGAATAGGTTTAGAAGTGCAGTGTTACCCATGGTGTGGGTGATTGACAGGAGGACCAATCATAACGTTGTTATGTAGATGACCCCATAAGTTTGTACATACAATATATTTCGAGAATGAATAGAAGTACGAATCTCTTGTTTGTGAAGCCGTTTGGAGATGTTGCTTGGTAGTCTGGTCAACTTGTAAAATCGCGGTGGGCAGACTGACTAAACTGATGACTTTTCTGAGTTGCGACTAGGTAGACTTCAGATATCCTGTGTTGTATATGTATAGCTGACAATTGTATTAGTTGGAAACTTGTAAGGATCCTGGGCAATATGGAGATTATTGTAGTGTAACTTAGAACGGGTAATCTGGTCAACATGTAAAATGCCGGTGGGCAGATCGACTAAGTTGATGACTTTTCTGAGGTGCGACCTAGGTAGACTTCAGATATCCTGTGTTATACGACATTTTTATTAGTTGGAAACTTGTCAGGACCCTGGGGAATATGGAGATTATTGTAGTGTAACTTAGAACGGGGATTAGCAGTACTGAGTGTGATAAATAAGCTACTGCTGAAGTAGAAACTGCAGTACGTATAATTCATTGAACTCGGTAAGTTAGAATCTGCTCCAAAGTCAGGTGCATGTAGAACAGGGGAATGCGACGTTTATTGAAAGGAAGGTCTTGCATTTAAACTTCCATCCAGTTTGTTTTGTAATTTGCTTATTTAAGCTCACATAGGATATTCTTTAAAGCAAAGGAGGTTGAGTCGAAATTTACAACAGTGGACACTGCCCACCGCCTATTTCCAATTAACACCCACCTCGAACAAAGGGCCGGCTGAGGTCTCGCGTCCCCAAACCCTTTTTGACTTAAGCCTGGTACCATACAACCTGCCAGCCGAAGAACTCGGCTGAATCAAACCCATCAAGTAGCCCACCGGTCGTCTTGCCACCCAACCCATCAGCCCCATCTTCCCACTGGCAAAGCTCCGGCCGTCTTGCAACTCCCGCGTTAGTCTTCCTTGAGTGTCCTCCGTCGACGACCTTCCAGCTCCTCCGACGGTATGGCTACCCGTCGGCCCCGTCTTCCCACTAGCGAAGCTCATATATGACATTCGACTATCATATCCAACCTATGGTTAATGGACCTTGCAGTAGCCCTTACATGCCAGAGCAGGTTGCGATATTTTCTGGCACCTTTTGGTGCCTGAGCAGGTTCCAGCCCGAGAAAAACACCAGTCAAGAGGACGGACTTTACCTGCTTTCTTGTTCTGTTTCACGGTTTGTAATCGCGAGCTCCCAAACAGTCACCATTGCTAGAGACATGCTCTCGGTCATCTGCTTGCTTCTGTTTGCTGCACAACAAAGCAATGCCAATACAATTTCCTGCACATGCAATGATAAAATCCTTCATTTTATCGATAAAGATCCTGAACATCGCTTCATCACTGGATTTGGGAATTGCCTTTTACCATTTATCCTTTCACCCTGCATCATATGAAGGAATTTCTAGTACTGCCTCTCCTCTTTACCGGGAAAGGATTCTCACCGAGAAAAAGATAAGGAATCTCTGAAAAGGACGCAGTTTCCATGCAACCCTTTGCCATACTCCCAAGAAGATGAATCGAGAGCTCTTGGACACAATCAACGATCATGATTTGAAAACCCATTCCCCTAGCAGTACAGCACTACCCCCTGCCATCTTCTGAATTCCTTTGTTTCGCATTATCAGCCTAACTCTCTCTGCCTTTTCCCACCTGTCAGCCGCAGCATAAATATTTGCCACAAGTGGAAAGTGGGAGTCATCACAGTGGTCAGGTTGTCTAACATTATTTATGACACATTCTGCCAATCCTACAGTAGAATGGACCCTACAAGCTCCGAGCAACGCCCCCCAAACTACGTCGTTTGGTTCAACTGGCATGCTCTTGACCAACTCATAAGCATCTTCCAATCTCCCAGCTCTTGCCAGTAAATCCACCAGACAGCCGTAATGCTTCACAGTTGTCACAACATTGTACTTATCCATCTTGGAAAATATTTCCAAACCTTCCTCGACAAATCCAGCATGAGCGCACGCTGACAAAACACTAAGAAAGCTCACGTCATCTGGAGTTTCACCAGACAACACCATCTCATGGAAAAACTCGAGTGCTTCTCTATACCGACCCTGAGTGGCGAAACCTGAGATTATGGCATTCCAACACGCGCAATTCCTCTGAGTAGCAAAAAAAATCTCTCTTGCCCTATTCAAGTCGCCACATTTAGTGTACATGTCTATCAGCGCATTTGAAACAAACTGATTGAGCTCAAGTCCCACGGATTCTACCAACTCATGGATCTTTCTACCAGTCTCCAGCTGCCCTGACTGAGCACAGGCGGACAATGCGCTTACAACACTAATTTCATCCGGCTTGATCCCTTCTTCCCTCATCCGATCAAAAGCCTCCAAGGCCTTTGAAGACAAACCATTCTTTGCATACCCAGATATCATCGCATTCCAGTTCACCAAGTTCTTGACCGGGATCCTGTCAAATATCAACTCTGCTTCCCTCACGTCACCGATTTTACAATAACCTGAAGTCATTGCCGACCAGGCGTAGAAATTCCTCTCGGGCATAACCTCAAAGACCCTTCTAGCTTCCTCCATCTCGCCATTCTCCACGTACCCATCAACCATCACCGTCCATGTAACGACATTCCTCATCACCATAGGGACCCTATCAAACATCCTCCTCGCCGTCACCATATCGCCATTCATCGCAAACCCACGAATGATCTCGATCCATGATACCCGGCTCCGCTCACCCATCCGCTCGAACAACTCAAACGCCGACCCCACATTCCCTGCTCCCATGTACCCATTAATCATAGCATTCCAGGTCACGACGCTCTTAACAGTCATTTCGTCGAACAGCTTCCGAGCACTTTTAATACAGCCGCACTTGCAGTAAGCACTGACCAGGGACGTGCCAACGACAAAGTCACGGTCGATGCCCAGTTTGCAGGAGTCTGCGTGCAAGAGCCGGGAAGAATCTAGTGATCCGAGCAAGGCGCAAGCTTTGAGCGCCAGAGGGATCAACGACAGGACGAAGTTTCTGTCTTGGCGGGATTGCTTGTACAACTGGATTGCTTCGTACAGCTTTCGTTTACTGACGAGTTGCTTGAGCAGGAGGACCACCCAGTTGGGTTGTCCTGGATTCGAACATCCCTTCGATTCAAGCACTGACATCCGCCGCATTGCCTCCAATTGCCACGTTTGTTTAACTTTAACCAAAATTAATACAAAAAAATAATAATACAAGATTCCCCCACGGCGATAATGCGATGATACCCAGGGAGAATCGAGGTTTGTCATAATTTAATCTCGGTCGCGAAAAAATTAGTGTCCTTGAAGCCAGCCAGAATTAAAACAACCGTTTTCACTCAAAAAAAGAAGCATTTGACATTTCCAATACTGGTTGTTCTTTTCGCTTGTGTTTGAAAAATCATTTATGTTTCCACTGCGTCAGGGAGTTTTGTTCCTTAATGACGTCAGCCGGCGAATTATTTCGCCGAATGACGTCATAAGTTACAAAATTCCGTTGGTAACCCGACGAAGTCGGCCTTTGTAAGGCCGACTTCGGTCCCGACGGAAGTCGGCCTTTGTAAGACCGACTTCAGTCTTGCTAAACAGAAGTCGGCCTTACAAAGGCCGACTTGCTTAGATTTTTTTTTTTTTAATTTGGGAAGTCGGCCTTACAAAGGCCGACTTTGCCCTGAAAGCTTGGAAGTCGGCCTTACAAAGGCCGACTTCCCAAATAAAAAAAAAAAAAAAATTTCTAAGGAAGTCGGCCTTTGTAAGGCCGACTTCCTTGAAATTTTTTTTTTCCTAAGTCTAAGGAAGTCGGCCTTTGTAAGGCCGACTTTGCCCTGACCGCCATGAAGTCGGTTTTACAAAGGCCGACTTCCGTTAGAGAAATAAAAAAAAAACAACATTGGAAGACAAACCACCTGTAATACACATAAAATGAAGAGAACACAAGAAATTTATAATAATCCAACTGAAAATGATAGTAATACAACGAAACGTTTCAATCGAAAGTATCATATGTAGACAGGGTTACATAATCTAGTCCTTTCCTTTCCTACGAGAGTAAAAGAAGGCCCCAAACCGCCGCAGAGAATCGATTTGCGTTAGCTGAGAAGAAGAGTCCTCAGCATCAGGTGCGGGTCGTCGATCCCTCCTGCTCTTCCTTGGTGCCTCGGGAGTGGATGATGTTGATGCATATGCATACGCTGGAGTTTGAAAGGCATCCACAGGAGTTGGATCAACAACAACAGACGGATATACCTCGTACTCCTGCGACTGCACGATGAAATCCTCAACGTCAAACATATCATCCACTCGATGCTCCTCCTCTTGTTCTTCCTCTTGCTCGTCCTCTTCATTCTCATCTTCATTAGCCTCCTCGTCCTCGTCCTCCTCGTCCTGGTCCTCATCTTCGTCCTCCTGTTGGTGATCGTCGTTCGGCTGCTCAGCTTCAAATTCGTCGTCATCTGCCAGCCCTTCGGTGCGTCCGTACAAACGCATCGGAGTGAACTGAGTGAGGAAGCTGTGACCCTTACCGGCTATGTCGGCTATGTGCTGTAGTTCGGAAGGATCACCTCTCTCAGATCGGACGGATATATCCTTCATTTGTTGCGTCTGCAAAGAAAGTATATCAATACCATGATTTATATTTACATGAAGATAATAGCTAATGTACTTACCACTACGCTCAACATGACCCCTGTGTGCGATAAATGAGGACGAGAATGTGCCATGTACCACGTATGGTAGTCCTCGTCCTGTCCCCATACCAGTGGAACGATGTGGTTACTCCGGTGATGCCACATTTCAACGTACGGTGCATGAATGTGCATCCAATTATCATACTGCTTGCCACGCATGTCGATCCGGTGGAGTCGTGTTTCAGCGTCACAGTTTCCCGGAACGAGTTGCTGATCTCCAAATTGTCGAATCACCCTGTCTGGATAGTGCCATTCCACAATAGAGAAGCAGATCAAGGGTACACGTGCTCTCCAGGAATCTTGACCATCCAAACAGTATGCGGGAAGTCTTGCGCGTATGTAATTTGTGTATGGATGCCAAATGACCTGCAATAACGACTTAACATAACCACTCAAACGAAATATCGAGAAACGGAAGAATTTAAATGCGGATACAGTGAACAGGAGAATACCTGTTGGGGACTTTGTCTATCCAGTGCTTCCCTAATGACTGATAAGACATGCGTGGCTACAGTGGTGGTATCGAGAGCTGCACCCCATCGATAAGCCAAAGGCATTCCTTGCCTTTGCCTACTCCGGCGTCTAAGGGGGGATAGATGAGGAAATCTATCCCACGCCCATGTCTGCAGTAGTACTAAACAACCAGCCACCTGGGACGCACTTTTATCTGCAGCTCTACAAAGATGTCTATATAACCAGGCCAGACAAGCAGATCCCCAACTATAACGGCCACATGCATCGAAATCCTCCAATAATGGGAGCCACATGAGATGCACTAAGTTATCTGACTTATCCGGGAACACCATCGACCCTATCAGTTGTAGTATGTATGCCCTGGTATGCATACGTACCTGCTCATCGACCCATTCGACAACTGGGCGGAAATCCCAATCCTCAACTACCTCTTGTACGTCCTCCATATATTCATTGTAAAAGGGCAACGGTTTTTCCTTCATTGCACTTCGTGCACTACTACTACCTTCACCGGACTCCACAACAGTAATTAACTGATTGCCGGCATTATCATCATCTGACATCCCATTGCCGGCATTCATATCGTTGAAAAGCTCATCATCAGTGTCGACATCTACATCGGAATTCATTATATCTTCATCGATATTGCGTTCATGTTCTATCGGAGGAACCGAACATTCTCCAACTGAATATGACCTCTCTACTTCAGTGGCGACAATTTCATTTATGTCGCCACAATCCATATAAGGATCAACTTCCATCGGAAGAGTACCACATTGGTCAATTGGGAAACACTGTTCGACTGATGCATTGACCTTTTCAGTGGGACGTCCAACAACCATAGGACGAACCACTTCAACAGTACGATCTAACGGCACCCTTCTACCCTCGACATTCTCACTTTGACGACCAACAACTCTATGCCGACGTTGTTCCACATTACGCTCTACCGCCACCATTCCAGCCTCAACCTCAACATGCGGCACCATTACATCGGATAACACATATATTTGTTGCATATTTCTTGGATTTGCTATAGCAAACTTAATCAGCAATTTCACATCTTTATCCACTTTAATTGGAACCAGATAATGCTTGATATCAACATTATTCAACTCCAAAACAGGATATCTATGGGCTATCTGTAATGAAATTCCTGATTGCAAACCGACGGCTTGACATATAATGCGTTCAAAATTATCGTAATTGATAAATTTGGGGATTTCTGTTCTTGCTACTGAACCATTTTCATAACCAACCCCGTCTGATCCATTTATAACGTTTCCATTAAAAAAGATCAATAGCTCAATCGACGACATCGAAATACGATACCTAAATCAATTGAGCTATCAAATTAGAACACAATAGTTTCAAAATGAATAAAATATAGCTACAATATGTTTTCAATTTCATAACCAACTAATTACAAAGGCTTTAGGACATTACAAATATTACGATTGATTAATTTGTGTTTAAAGAATTTTGATAGGTTCGTCAAATTTCGTACTTTATTAGGCAATTATATTAACATTTCGATAACTATCTAAGTTTTCACCTACACTTAAACCCTAATTACTTCTTAATTTAACCTAATTCACCAACATTACTTAAATCCTAATTATTTACCATAATTGAACCCTAAACATTCATAAAAAACAAAACTACCCTAAGGCAATAAACAAACTAAATTAAAACAAAACATTTACCGTAAAGATTCGGTGACGGGGCGGAGACGGGACGGATCGCGGACGAAGACGGGACGAATGGGCAACGGAGACGGGATGAACCGCGAACGGAGCGGCTAAATCCGGGGGAGGCTCGGGGGCGGGGCGGCGGCGGCAAAGGGACGACGGCGGCGGCGGCAAAGGGACGACGGCGGCGGCAGGGACGGCGGACGCAAAGGGGGCGGCTAGGGCAAAACCTCGGGGAGAAATATTCTCCCCGACCGTTTTTTTATTTTAAAGCGGTTGGAAGTCGGCCTTACAAAGGCCGACTTCCTTGAAATTTTTTTTTTTTTTAATTTGGGAAGTCGGCCTTAAAGTCGGCCTTTGTAAGGCCGACTTACCAAATTAAAAAAAAAAAAAATTCCTAAGGAAGTCGGCCTTTGTAAGGCCGACTTCTGTTTAGCAAGACTGAAGTCGGTCTTACAAAAGCCGACTTCGTCGGGTTACCGACGGAATTTTGTAACTTATGACGTCATTCGGCGAAATAATTCGCCGGATGACGTCATTAAGGAACAAAACTCCTGCGTCAGGTGGCACGGGAGAAAGGGCATCGCATTCACGACTTCGGGTAATAAAGACTTTTGTACAGAAATACGGTTAGTTTTTAAAAAAATTTACGAAATACGATCCCAATTTCGTAATATACGGTTTAACGCGCCCCGTCCCCCGTCCCCCCTTCAACACTTAGGCCACTCCCCCGTCTCCCCCTTCAACACTTAGGCCACTCCCCCCGTCCCCCGTCCCCCCTTCAACCTTAGGCCACTCTCCCTGTCCCCCCTCTCGTTTTGGAATGGTACAAGGAGCGTGTTTTGGGGACATACAAGGGGCGCGTTTTGAGACCGCGCCCCTTCCTCACTTTGGGCATCGCGCGGTTTCAAAACGCGCCCCTTGTATGTCCCTAGGATGAGCGAGTTTGCAAAACTCGCCCCTTGTACCATTTCAAAACGAGAGGAAGGACACGGGAGGAGTGGCCTAAGGTTGAAGGGGGGATGGGGGACAAGGGGGAGTGGCCTAAGTGTTGAAGGGAAGACAGGGGGACCGGGAGAAGGGGCGCGGTCTCAAAACGTGCCCCTTGTGCAAACCCATTCCAAAACGAGAGGGGGGACAGGGGGGAGTGGCCTAAGGTTGAAGGGGAGGACAGGGGGACAGGGGGGAGTGACCTAAGTGTTGAAGGGGGGACAGAGGGGACGGGGGGAGACGGGAGGGGGGATAGGGGGGAGTGGCTTATTGAAGGGGCGCGTTTTGAGACCGCGTCATTTGCACACTTAGGCATATTCCCCCATCCCCTCTCGTGTTTGTGTTGGAAAACCCGCCCCTCACTCAGGCACACGGAGGGCGCGTTTCGAGATCGCGCCCTCTTTGTAATTCGAGGGGCGCGTTTTTAGAACACGCCCCTTCAACGGTAAAACCGTATTTTACGAAACTGAGACTGTATTTCGCAAATTTTTTTTAAAACTAACCGTATTTCCGTACAAAACTGGGATAATAAACACCCATCCCCCTTACGGAGAACTCTTGTGGACCATGCTTCGAGGTCTCAATGGACTCTTTACAAGAGGGAGGTCAGACGTTCCGTCTCAGTATTAACGGTTTGATCATCTATAGGCAGACAAGGCGGGATAAGAGGAGTGCAAGTGGCGTCTAGGAAAGCTGATGTCCATGGTCAACCGTTCGAGGATGCCAAACACGAAAGTAATAGTCTTCGGCAAAGAAATCATTCGAAAAGGCAATCCAAGAAGGCAGTATATGTACGAATGACAAGTTACGCGACATATGAAATGGCATTTGAGCCGCTACACTTGACCGAAACGGCCTCCGCCATCTCTGATTAAGCCATGCCATCACTGAGGGGCGCAGCCAAGATCATCACCATCCACCTTAACACACCGAGCTGCCTTTCTTCTCCATTCTCCACACTTTCCATAAAAAATCCCCATGGCCACTTGTGAATAACAATGATTACTACATTTGATGTGCCCATATTCATAACATTACAATCAATTTCCTCGGATTTAACAAGTTTGTAGTAAAATTAGGACAATTAAACGTTGGCCGGTGTGTGAAAAGAAAATATATTTTCTTTATCAGTTTTTCTCTTTCTTTTTCCTTATTGCTAAAGACAAGGGAGAAGGGAGGTTCACCATTTTTTGTGTTGAAAAATTTTCGATTGGAAAAACTGATGGACTTTGAGATAAAAATACAAAAAAATGTGGAGATTTTTATGAGGCCTCCAATCAGAATAAAATGTTGAACCATGTCATAGTCGTTATTGATATCTATGTATAATCCCAATTTTTTTTTTATTTCGTATCCATGAAATTGATTTATCAATTGATACTATAACAGTGAGAATTTGAATGCCTCTTTTACTTCATTTCTCAATTAGTAGTATATCTTAGAGGATAGAATGCCCCTTTTTTGATAGGTATTGATTTATATCAATTGTTAACGTGTCATAATTTGCTTGCCGTTGGTCATAAGGTTTGATTGCCACCTACATATTCCAAATATTTCTTCTATCATTGTTTTTCCCCCAACAACAACCCCCACCCATTGGAAAAAGATGGAGAAAGGAGGTCGTAAGAGTATTACCAGGTCGGTCTCCCTCGTCTTCCTCGCCGCCATGATTCTCATCGCGACGTGCTGCCCCGCTGCAGAGGCTGTATCTTTTGGCTGTAGGCTTAAATGCGGATTCAAGTGCCTAGGCGCCCTTACGAGGACCTATACAGCCTGTTTGGAGCGCTGCTTGAATGAGCAGTGTCATCACATTCTGGACGAAGGGCTGCGTCATAAATTCGATAAATGTTTGTAGCCGAGTTGAATCGGAGCGGTCGACGGGTCGTGTACGATCGTAAGTCGTTGACAATAATTGGCATGGCCAGCGAAAATGTCGCCCCGTGTAACGTGTTATTAAGAAGACATGGTTATAACTCTTGATATTGGATCCAAGCACGTTCTGAAACTCGTTTTTAAGCCCCAACTAAGTGTTAGTAGATCATTGTTGTCCAACAAATGGTAGAGACAGGTGCCTATCGAGTTTCTGGAATGCGAAACAACCACTTCTTTAATTGCCTATTAATTATGATGATTAATGTATTTCAAATTTAGTTATTTAACATTTAACATGTGTAGTAGGAAGTTACGTTTCTTTTTTTTTTTGTTTCATAAATATCTTAAAATTATGAAATTTTATTTAATGACATTATTAATGACATTTAATAAAACCCATATGCCTAATCCCAATATTTATTAAATTAAATTCGAATTAGTGCGGAATTTTGAAGACAATGCATTTCGATGTTGCAACACCAACTCATGAGAATTATCTGTTAAGATTTGAAAGTTTTCTTTGTTTAGCAAATTATTTTGTCAAATAATTTATTTTGGAATAGACCTTGCTATTTCGAGATGTGTTCTAAAACAACGTTGGTCGAAAAATTATTTTTTAAAATAGAATAGATATTTTCAAAATTCCTAAAAAAAATCTTAAAATCGGACTTTATAAGTCTTAGTTAAGGAGGTCATAATTATAAAGTTCAATTTTTAATTTAACTCAAAAATCGAAATTATAATTTCAATTTTTTTACCGAGTGAACTCAAAAATATAAAATCCAAATTCGACGCATTATTTCAAAATTTCTGAAAGTATATTTTCCCGATAAATAACAAACTCTCCTTATTTCAGGTCATGAGATGGATTATTTATTTATATTTCTTGTGTTTGTCTCGTACGTGCATCAACTCACTTTATAGTTGAGGATGGTGGAGGATTCTAGCGCTTTATTCATCCGTGTCGGAAATTCAGGTAGAAAGTCATCCTCGTTGGAAGTAACACGACTCACAACTTGACCAATTGTTCCTTTGGGAGACCCGCGAAGACTAAGCCAGACCTCTGGGATTGACGCACGCATTGGTCGAGTGCGACCATCTCATCTCGGCACATTAAATCTACAATTACCAAGAGAACGAAGCGTGTCTGCGCGCCAGTCCTGTCTATCATTATCGCAGTTAAATGGATGGAGAGATTGTGGCAGTTGCCTTGACATCGAGTGAATGAGATCGAAGAAGATGATTCCTGATGCGTGCGAATCGGTCATTTTCTGCATCAACAGAGGATGCTTTCATCACTTGCATTACTTGAAATTAAATATGTCGCAATTGTTTACCTACCAGAGATTAATTTGTGAATCATACCAGTTTAGAGAAAAGAACTTATCGGGATGATTTTCCAGAATCTTTTCCGCCAGATCACGATCACCACGACTAAAACCTGCTTATTTTTTTCTAAACAGAAAGGGAAATTATCATGCCAAACAGAAATCATTCAAGTAGGCACGACGTTGCGTCACCATGGACCAGGAACCATGAGTGGCGAGACACACGACCTGGCATTTGAGCAAGCACTTAATTGATCCGGCCTCCGTTGCCGGGCTATGCCATGCAATCATGAGGATCACCACCAGCCTTAACATCTTGCTACCTCCATCATTTCTTACAACAATAGTAGATTCAGTTTATTTGACGTACACATAATAAACACACCGGCCACGGCCGTGTTAGTTATACACTTGAATAAGGGACCAAAGTGACGATCTTATCCAGTTCTCGAGTAGGAGTTGCATAGAAGAACTGGTGAATTCAATATGCTCTACTGTACTCTTGTGTATTGAATGGTGTTGTCCAAATTTGTATCAATAATGAGGAAATGGTCAAGTCAATACATCTGAGAATATATATATATACACCGAGTGATCTCACATTCCATGACACAAGAATATGAACTCACACTGCACATTCTTTTACCTTGAACCCAGCAGAAAATCTGAACAGAAATATCCCTCATGATCCTGATGTAGACGTGCTGAACGAGTCCAAGGCTTCCGACAATTTAGTCTTCAGTGCACTGGGAGTTTCCATAAGCTGAATAACATCATCTTGCCCGATTTCCAGGATTACGGCCGCGACTTCTCCAGACTGGTCCCACTCGAGAGGCTCCACGAGATGCTTTTCAAGCACCTGTCATCTCGTCTCGTTATGTCTTTGACAATTACTAAAAGGGAGGAACCTCTGCCGAAAAGAATCGTAGAATTTAGAATTATGAATGGCAGAATTAAGATAGGCATACCTTTGAGATGGGAGAAGTGACTAATATTGTTTGAAATTTCCATTCGCTCGATTCATTAATGGTCTTCAATTGGGTTAATCTTTTGGGGATAGCGGCAAAGCAGGGACTATGCAGTAGGACGTCTGCCTCATCCACAACCTAGCCAATGATTGGGTTATCTGATTTACAGTCAATGAAGCATAAATCCGTAACTCAGTAACTCCTGGAAAGACATCTAGGAATTTCTCCATCGGCTGTTCTCTAATGAAATCCTAATGGCCTACTAGGATGAGCAAATTTCCTGGTTCTAGCAGTGGAGGATTTAATTAGTTAACAGACGATTAATTCACATGTTTAAACCCTGACGTACCAAGTATCTCACATCAGTGACCACAATATCCCCGTCATCAATCTGTCGGAGGATCTCTTCAGGCGTTCCAACGAGCATGCCAATTGCAGCATTCGACGAACATTCCTTATTTCCCCCGACTTGAGTGCCAACACTTTTTCCTGCTGGCTTACGACGTACATGTTGGTTGATGAATTTAGCTGTCTCGAACACCTAATTTGCCCACACAAAAATGGTAAGCTCCAGTATGAGTTGTCGTCATCCTAACATGAACAAATCAAACGAACTCTTCTAATGAACTCACCATATCGCATTGCTCAGCTGATCTGCACAATACAATTGCTCTTGGGTGCCGCTGCTGGACGCAAAACAACGCAGCATCCCTTCTCAAAAGCTGCCAGAGTCAGAGTCAGAGTCAAAACACAAAAATCATTAAAAAAAAAATCCAATCTTGAAACAGCGGTCCTCACTGCCCAAAACACCATCCGTTCGAGACTAAGTTCAATTACCTGAAACAGGGGCAACAAGTAAGCGAGCGTTCTGGAAAACCCAGGATGAGATGACACGATCAAGCTTCTCCCTTTCAGAATCTCAGGGATCCCCTCGCACATGACCTCACTGGGCACAACCATCCCCATCTCCTTGCAAGCCGCGTCAAGCTCCTCGCTCAAACCCAGCCCTCCAAACCCCGAAACAACCTCGCTGTCGCCTGTTACGGTCGAGGCCAGTGGCGGTGGCTGGCATAGAGGGTTTCTTCCGTCCGGAGTTGACGGCGGCACATTCGGAATAATGCTCTTGTTGACAGGGGAAGTGGCCGCGCCATCGAGGTGCCTGAGCTTGAACCTCTGGAGGATGAATGAATCCCTCTTGGACTTAGGATTCGAGTTGGCTGTGCTTGTGGTGGTGGTGGTTGTGGGTTTGTTCTTCTTCTTACAGGGAGGAGGGACAGCGGTGGACACAGACCCCCTCGATGACTGCTGTAGCAATCTGGTGATGGATCTTCTCATCGCCGCTTCTGTCAATTAGCCTAACCCTGGAATTGATTTGTGTTCATATATATACACGCGTGTTCGCAAAGGTTTTCGAACACGATTAGTTTTTAAAATAGGCAAAATATACGTTTATGCCCTCAACTTTGAGTCAACTTACTGTTTTGTCATTAACTTAGTTTATTATATAATTTTATCACAAACTTTTATTTTTATTTTTATTTTGGTCAATCATGAATTTCTTTTAGCGAAAGCCAAACAAGACCTTAATATAGTCTGACCCGTGTCTTATAATAGTTGATTTTCGACCTCTCATTCGTTCGTCACATAATCTACTTTATCCGTAGTAGTCACCCCATAATAGAACATCATCCGACCTTCATCGATTTTTCATATTTTTTGACAACTTCAGCAACTATCGTTAACTTCTGCTTCCAATTCACTTGATTTGTCCATCAAAATTTTATAAAAAAAATACAAATGAGAGGTTTCAATATTATTTCCTATTTTTTGAATTTTTTTTTCCTTTTTAGTCGATAAATGAAAATTGTCTATTAAGATCTGTTTGGCTTACGCACGATAAAATTCAAGATTGGTCAAAATCAAAATAAAAACAAAAGTTGGGGACAAAATTATATAACAAACTAAGTTAATGATAAAACAGAAAATTGGCTCAAACTTGAGGCCATAAATTGATAATTTGCCTTTAAAATATGTAGTTCGAAATTTAAAAAATTACGTATTTATCATTTCGTCTATTATTTTAAAAAGGTTTTCAAAACTTATAACTGTCATTTGAATGTATTTTTAAAACTCGTTTTTATATTAGTGAATTAAATATTCATCAAACATAAAGACGCGACTTTGATGAAAAAATGAAAAAGACCTTAAAATACTTAGCCAACAAAAGTTAAAATGACCTAATTGGTCAAAAGTGCCTCCTTAAACTAAAAAGGGCTCGATATGTTATTTTTTAAACTTCGACCTGCTTTGTTCCTACGACGGAATGTGATTATCTTATACGGCGTGAGTCCAGCTAGTAAACTCGGTACTTTACACGATGTATGTGTAAAGCGGGGACAAACTCATGAAAAATTTCTTGTGGTTTGATACGAAAGGTGACAACCGGAAAGCAGAGGTCAAATGGAGTGATAAATGTAGAGTTTCAGGCATCTGCTTTCGAAGCTTAGGGAGGTAGGTTTTACCATTGCCATGGTCCACCCTTATATCCAAAACTCATGTCATGCTTTGGGCGACAGTAATATGGAATAAGTATCTAC
This sequence comes from Melastoma dodecandrum, assembly GCA_029817715.1. Lineage (NCBI taxonomy): Eukaryota > Viridiplantae > Streptophyta > Magnoliopsida > Myrtales > Melastomataceae > Melastoma > Melastoma dodecandrum. Next base: position 44,108 of record JARUPY010000391.1, on the reverse strand, counting down.
CTCTAAGATTCAGCTTCCTACATCCAAGAGTCGACTGAGGGACACATTGCATGCAATTGGTGTAACGAGATCTTCGACGTGCATTATGTGTGAATTCGCCAAGCGGGCGTGGTGGCATTTATTGTTCAACGACGAATTCCCCAAGAGTGCTGTGGTGGCATGTCAGTAAGCTAACAAAATTTATAGGCTAGCCGACTGCATGCGTGGGATGCCTTTGTCCCTACTTTCATGTATTGTTGGGACGGTAGGAGCTTTAAGAGAGGCAATCTCGACAATGATATGTTATTTATATATATATAGTGAGGAATGAAGAGTTTTGTACGAAAATACGGTTAGTTTTAAAAAAAAATTGTGAAATACGGTCTCAGTTTCGTAAAATACGATTTTACCGTTGAAGGGGCGCGTTTCAAAATACAAAGATGGCGAATTTTGAAAACCTGGCTCTATGTTAGGGGTTATGGTAAGTCGTTTACATTTTACATTATATTATCCTACTACAATCGATATTTATTTGTGTTGTGTTTATTTGTGATGTAGATGAGGAATTTTCGAAAGATTAAGCTTCACTCCACTCAGCTCGACATCGTGTATCTTGCCGAGGAATCAATGGAGATGATGAGGGAATATGCACCGGTACGATTATATGGTCGCACCGGCGGGCTGGGAGATCAACCTGCGATTGAATTCATGCTGCCACAGGCTGGACAACCTATGGACGAAGATGATTCGCACATGGCCGAATAGGAGAACACGGAAGAAGGGAAGGAAGATGAGGACGTGCCATCGGCATATGAGGACCCCACATTTGACGAGGAGGGCAATGAAGTCGTAGAGGGCATGCTCATCTCGCAAATAACACATCTGGAGGCCGATTATTGCACACCTCACTTCGAAGTTGGTTCCAGTTCAACCCTAGGAGCTCCGATTAAAGGCGCGAGAGAATTCGGGTATGTCCACTACAACTCTGATGTTCGTTTGAGTTAAACTCTCGGAACTCAACTAATATAAGATTTTCAAGTACACTGATTCATATCAAGGAGAAGGATCTTCTCAAATCACGCAACTGTATCCAGAGGATTCATCGGAGCAGCCTCGCGTCCTTGATCCCATGATCATGCCTTATGTGAGAATGAGATCGAGTAGGCGTATGGGAAATCAGTGATGTGATAAACGTTATACTTCACTTTTGGATATTATTCAACTTTTATGATATCGTTTGACTTTTTTCAAACATGGATTGTTTTATTGTTTGGTTGTTGAATTAAATAGAGGTTTGTAGTAATTAGTTTTTTAATTTGACAAAATTCTAGCAAGGGGCGGGTTTTCAAAACCCGAAGGTTGAGATTAGCCACCCGAAACCCGATATTGTTCAGTGGGTGCTCCGTCTATCGAGTTGCCTCCTAAAGGAATTTGCGCTAATTTTATGGAGCAGTTCCGACCGCCGATACAAGATGTACCCATCCCTCCTCGAGTTGAGGGGATTGAAAATGCTGGAGCTTCTCAGCTGCTCGCTTGATCATTTACCTTTGTCCTTTGGTAACGTATTCAAAGGCCTGAGGACACTTACTTTGCTGTCGACCCCAATGCAACAAGAGAGATTTTAGTACCTCGTCAAGAGTTGCCCACTCCTAGAGATATTGTCCTACCGCCACAAAAAAACATACTTTCCATCTCTCAAGATTGAGGCACCGCGGCTCTTTCAATTCATGTTCGATGGCGTGTTTGATAAATTGATCATCATGCACACACAAAGCTTGACTCATTTATGCCTTTACATGGAGCGACAAAAGCAGGGAGACCTCGAGCACTCTAGACTACGTCAAAATTCTCCATTTGCGGGCTCACTTCTTGAAGGTACACCCACCCCCACTACTCAAATCAGTACTCGAGATGTATTGTATGTGACCAGCTTTGTGTAATACTTGATACAGGGTCATGTCCCGGGCATATTGCCATTCAGATTTCCTAACTTGACATCACTTGGGGCGGGGACTGACCCTACGTGGAGGCGAGAGTTGCAGTCACTATTGTGCATGCTAAAGAGTTTTTCACACTTGAGAAGTCTCTTTCTATGAGCATTATTTAACTTTATGTATTTTGATTTCTGCATTGATTCTTTCTTTGCCCTATCTTTTTTTTTCCTATTCCATTCTCTTTTAGTTCCGAGAAAGTACAGCGCCAGATGATGTAGAGGATCCGAATAGCTGCTTTCAGGAAGACAGATGGGGTGCCTCCACCTCCCCGAAATCTGTGTGTTGGGGTTTTCCATTTCTCGAATCAATTCTTAGAGCTCAACCTCTTGGAGTTTATACTACAGGCATCCCCGAATATAAGCCTTGTGCGGCTTGTGGACTTATCTCGAGTAAAGGGAATTGCCCGGCCGAGGAGATACGTCAGTTGCAGCTTGCTTTACTGCAGCAGGCCAAGGACACATGGTTGCACCGAGAGTCGTGTAGGGGAGCGAATTCCGAACGCATTCACATATGCATCAATGGTAAGCCGGTGCCGTATATCCCACGAGACATCATGAGAGCTAGAAAAGTTCTCAAAGTAATTCATTCTTCTCATTGTAATTACTACAAGTAGTAGTACCACCGTAATTAATTATGGAATGCAAATCTATCAATGTTAGGTGTCAATAACAAGAGTTTTGTTCTTAAATAACGTGGGTCCGACAACTATTTTGTCAAAATAAGGTCGCAACTTTCGAAATTCGTTGACTAAGGTACCAAAATCGGCCTTATGGATGTCGGTTTTACAAAGGCTGACTTTAAGAAAACATTTTTTTTGTTTAAGTGTTGAGAAATCGGCCTTAGGACGACTTCATGTGGATGAGATGGATGACAGAGGGCGACTTCGATATGAGATTATGAAATCGGCCTTACAAAGGCCGTCTTCCTTAATGATCGAAGTCGGCCTTTGAGGGCCGATTTTGCTACCTTAGTCACGGAATTTATAAACTTCCGACGGTATTTGACGAAATAATTTCCGAACCAACATTATTTAGAAACAATACTCTCAATAACAAGGATGGCCGGCGAGAGCAAAAAGGAAGGGTTAGGAGCAAAGCGATCATTTTGGCCTCGTTTGACCACATTGTTAGCTCCTTCTGCTCTAATTATCTCTAGAATACAATATTAGCCAAATAAAAATTCAAGGTTTTTTGAAAACTGAAGGTCGAGTCATGGTTTTTGCCGAAGGAATATTGTCTCGGAGACACATGTGTTTTTCCATTTGTATACAATTAAATTTAGGTGGGAGGATCCAATGATTAATATTTGTGTTTGCTTACTTTTCGAATTAAGGTCCGATGGTTATGTCCACGTGTCGCTTTACTAAGGCATAACTATAAAAATGAGGGAGGAAGCCATCGCCCCCTCCCCCCATACATCCTTCCTCCTGCTTCCTTCTTGCTTTGAGACCTCTGTTTTCAATCATTTCGCATTCTAATGGCGTCAGAGCCTTCCGATGGCGCCTTTGATTTCGATTCTTGGACTGGGGATGAGTTGTTAGCTCCCCTTCCTGACTCCAACAATCTCATCCAAGCTTCCGATGCGGCTGCCTCTTTGTTATCCTTTCAAGAACCTGCCGCTCATAACCATGCCGAATGTTCTTCATCCGCAGTTCCCCGTCCCAACATCCCATCGGGCCTTCGCCGTTCAGCCTAATGCTCTTCAGGATTGATGTAGATAGATGTTCGGTGCTGTTGGGCCTTCTCGACCCAAAAAGCTAGCTCTTGGTGTGAGGCTTTCCCTCACACTTATAAATGAGCACCCAACCCCTTCCACAATCGATGTGGGATAACCAACAATCTCCCCCTTCATACATCGGGGTGGGCTTTTAACCATCCACTCTCCCAGCATTTCGGGGAAAGGCTTAATACCATTTGGCTGATGTTAGGCCTTCTCGACTCCAAAAGCTAGCTCATGGGGTGAGGGGTGAGGCTTTCACTTCCACTTACAAGTGAGTACCCAGTCCCTTCCACAACCGATGTGGGATACCCAACATCTCCCCCTTCACACATCGGGTTTGTGGGCTTTAACCATCCACTCTCTGGAATTTCGGGAAATTGTTGTTGACTGGGCTTTGATACCACTGTTAGGTGTTGTTGGGCCTTCTCGACCCCAAAAGCTAGCTCTTGGGGTGAGGCTTTCCACTAAGTCAGGAGATCGAGATGTCATCGCCGCTTGAGGAGATGAAACTGATGAGGAAAAACAACCCCCGAAGAGACATGGTGAGGGATGCCCGAAAATATGTGATTTTGTAAATGAACTTGTGAAATGTCTTTGTTAATCTGTGTCAAGACATTTACCATCTTCGAAGTAATATCTACCAATTGCAAACCCTGATTTCAAAATAAGAAAGTTGGAAAGAGTGTATTCATTTTGACTTCATTCACCGAAACACAACAACAGTTCAATAATTTTTTATTCATTAAAAAAATCACTATATTCAACGACAGCCCTAGAAGAATCTCAAAGGCTCCTAAACCTGCAGCAATGATAATGCCTGGTGCCAGCTCAGTCAGGTTTCTTTGTATTGAACTGGTTATCGGGGACTCTGCTGAATAATTCCTGAACCTGGTTTAGCTCCTTCTCTGTTGTCGATGTAAAACAAGTGAGTGTTTGGGACGTGGGATCCTCATGGAAAGATGGGAGGACAAGAGGCAATTCCGAAAGCTCTCACCATGATGAGCTTGGTCAGTTACTTTAATCAGGTTAAATCACAAACATAGCTTGCATAAAAGATGCGAATAAACAGGAGATACACGAGCAAAATAACCACTTAGGGAGGGAATTGGTGAGCGAGAGAATCACCTGCATCCTCTAATTGCTTCTGAAGTTCTTGACCCATGGAATCATTTTCCGCCTATCAAGATGGTCCATAAGGTCCTCTTAACGAAATCTGGGAAACCATAGTTAAGGAAATGAATAAGGTCTGCTGCAAATGTACACACCTGAAGCTCCACAATTCGTTTTAGCTGTGCCTCTTCACCTCCCCTGGCCAGGGGAATGGCTGCAACTAAAGAATCAAACTGCAAGGAGAAGCAAGTGGAGCTACGTAAGAGAAATCCAATCAAAGTTACAGACAATCCAGACAAAGGGAAAAAATTTGCTATGCGAATTTAACAATTTTCTAGCCAAAGAAACTAGGACGAAATCAATACATTTTCCCACATGAATACACACAACGCTACGACAAATCAACATGAGTGCGCACAAGCCTTCAGCAATAAACTTGAAACAGAACCTTGAGAAAAACTCCCTCCGCTATAGAAAAAGCACAGGCATTGAGCTCCAGGTAACTTATAGAACATGAGTTAGAATAGGTAAGAGACTAAGAGGACCCTTAAATTTCAGGCTCCGGCCACTGCTCTACTCAGCAACAAGGTTGTGATAATCCCAGTTGAAGTGACTTATGATATTGCCCAGAAGTGTATAAATCCTTAGTTAAGGGATGACTGAAATCTCGACCACTGATTTTCTGTCTTAGCAGTAAGGTTCTTCTGGATCTCTCCTAGGGGCTTGTATTTCATTTTGGGATGGTATGGGACTGACCCTATGACTCTCTGTAAAGCTCTATTTATTTCTACTTTAATATAAGCACCCCTTACCGACCAAAAAGAAAAAAAGGTGGTGAATCACTAGCTAAATGGCAGACATTGAATGAAGGAAAAACACTTGCTAAATGACTAGGAAGTAGGAACCAATAAAACAAAGCTAGCAGCTTCACATAGTTCATCCACTGTTGTATGCCACTTGTTCTGCTTGCCATAAACTGCAGCCAACATATATAGGTGGAGAAAGAAAACTAACAAGCTCAATAATCTCAGCTGAGTAATTGAGATGTTGAACTACAGTATGTTTCGTTCTTCCGTCGGGATATGAAGTTCATTGAAAACATCATCAATGGATGAAGATCTATTGGAAAGAAGGAAATGCACCTGCTTTGCAGCTTTCACTATGGCGTCACTTGGGCTGTTCTGGACAATTATGCTCTTATGCCGGTCCTGTCGCAGACCGTGGAGAGGATATCACAGTGAAGATGTTTTATCTCTACACATTGTTCGTGAATGTGATGGCTTCAGTTGTACTGTAAATTAAGTGATTTTCACAGGTAATTTCCTCTAAATTTGGCTTATCCTTTTCCTACAATTGCATAAGTGCTATCCTCTAATACTATTGTACTGATCCACTTCACGTCCTGTTTACTTGCAATTAACTAGTGCTTATCCCTTATTGGTCTTCTTTATGCAAGCTTACTCATGACATGATTGCATGTTAACATAAAGAAACGTTTGTTAAGGCCTCCTCTTTACATGCAAAACATTAGCCCGGGTCGCTAATCATGCATATGCTTAAACCATGTGAATTCAAGGATCGAAAGGAGATGATGGTTGGAAGAGAAGAAATACTTGGTACACGAAACACGGGTACTCTATCTTGCACAACAGATTGACGGGTAGAAGACTACAGGCTTGAGTAATTTCTTGCTTACGGGTTCAGAAGGGACTATTGAACAAGGGACCAGGGCGATAAAAAGTCCTGCATCATCAAGATCCACTGTGTTCGGTTCTTGCCGCCTTTGCCTCTTATCATAGGAACAGCTACTATTGAGGAAGTCACACAAATCTAAAGGAGGCCAAGAAGCCCAACACCTCTCTCGAACACTTTGGTACACGTCGACATCTTCGCTGGTTCTATCGTGCACACGGGCATGAAGTCACCCGCATGTATGCATCAAACATGACATGTAGCGACGAGCAACTACTTAAGCGACTCGAAACAGAATAGACAATTAAAAGAAACCTTGTGTACCTTGATGGGAGAAGAGGAGGGTCCATGAGTAGTCCAAAGTTAAAGGTGCCTTAAATGTTCGCTTCTTCAGGAAAGGTCGTCTTCTTCTATGGTTGGGAATAACTGGCTCTGGAATTGGGAGGGAGATTTTATTAAGACTGATCGCCTATATGCATAGCCCAGAAGTACATCTTCCTTAATGTGTTTTACGCAGGGGCTATATAACTCGCTGCTCATGTAAAATTTTGCATATGATCAACATCCTAACAGGGCAAACACTTTAGAGCCCTATTCACTAATAACAGAAACAACTGCAGGCAGGCCACAACAACCTCCACTCGACCATGCTTTCTGACGCACACAAAATCCGTCGCGAACAAAGCTATTGTCAATGAACCGGAAACGGGCAAACAAACCGGACACAGACCTATCCCAGTTGATGTCGGTGTCGGAGAGAGCCGCAAGGCCAGGGGTAGGGATCATACAAAACGCCGACCGCTATACTCAGTGAACTCAAACTATTATGAGGTCGACAACAACGACTTTAGGGGTCACAAAGATGATACAGTTGAGAATCACGCCACCTAAGCCCTCAATATTTTTCAAGAGACCACTTGGATGACGCGGTTGGGGACGGCATCACCCAATTGTCCGTTTCCCCATCTTTTAAGTGTTTGGGTGACAGTGTTCCCAATCGTGTCACCTTTGTGACCCACTAAAGTCATTGTCGACCGAGAAATTACCTAAAATACTTTATCCCACATAGTTTTCGATCACGGTTTTTGTGTAAATTAAACGTCAGAATTCTCGGCGATACACAAACCGTAAAATCGTAATCCTGTATTATCATAATTTTCTTTTAAAACCAATTATATTTCCATGGGCTATTGGAGTTAGTCGAATGAGGCAGATGTGATTCCCGGCCCAATGTCAGGAAAGTGCATTATGGGACGGAATAAGCTTTATGTGATTCGCGAGAACACGTGGCTTCTTAAGAAGACGCCACGAGGATGAACCTTAGGGGACGTGGAACACTTTCCCGGAGAAGCGGCAGTCCCGTCCATTTTTCCCCCTTTCCGAGCTCAGCAGCATGGAAGAAATCACCTCCGCGTCCCCGCCGAAGCCGCCTCATGCTGCCACCGTACCAGGCTCGAGCAAGAGGAAGTCCGCGGGATCGGGCTACATAAAGAGGCACTGCATGTCATTCGCTGTGTCGTTAGAAGAGGGATTTCGCTACGTCAAGGCCCTCCTTCTTGGTCAGGTACAGAGTGCGCGCGCCGTTTGATGTTCTTAAAAGCACTAACTAAGTTAGTTGTGGTTTCTGCGACAAGGCGAAGAAGTTGACTGCCAAGAACGAGAAGGAAGCGTTGGAGGCTGATCTACGGACGTCGAAGATGCAGGTGGAAGCTGCAGACTCTGCCGAGGATACCAAAATGAGGATTCGGAAATATGCTTGAGGAGACATCTCCGGCGACATTGATCGCATGTCCTCGGCTCCTCCCAGTGACTGGTTAGGTTACACATATTTAGGCAGATTGAAAGCTATATGACATCATATCCTGTCCATTAATACAACATATGTAGCCATTGAGGGATTGTCGCGGAAAGTTATTGTCGTCGTGGTAAAAAGAATTTACATAGCTAGTGGTACTGTCAGAGCAGTATCACGAACAAAATCACGACATTGGCGGCTCGTCGAACCGGATGTAGTCGTACATTATTCCCTGGAACTGACTCCTGTTTGCGTACATCGTTAGGAAAACTGTGTTCTTGCCTATGGCGAGGAGGGTTCCTGGAATGTCAACTGAGAATAGCCTGTAGAGCCCGTGGGCGCCATGCCTTGCGATGGCATTGTCCTTCCCTAAAACTCCGGTGGAGAATAAAGGAGATGCAGAATTCGGATCGTTTATCCTCACCTAAAGAAAGTTGTCAATTTTCGTCATGGGATCACATGATGGTTGCCTCTTATTAGTTTTGATGATTCAGAGTGAATTTCCCTTACCTGCAGATCAGCGACGGTCACACTCGCAAGAGCCAGATGCAGTTTGTATGTACCGGCTCGATCAACCGTGTCAATGGTGAACTTGACCTGCCACGTCGTTGGTACGTAGGTGTTGTCAGCCTTCTTTCTGCAGTGAGAAGGAATTTTGAGACAATGCGGCAATGTCATCGACAACTCTAATTGCTTTTATGGGGAGCTCACTGCAAGGCATCATCGAGAAGACGGACCTGGTGACTTGCGCGAAGAACCAATCAGTACGATAATTGTTCTCCCCGATGGTGAAAACCAAATCCTCATCTGGGTATAACTCCGTGTATCGCTCCCATAGTCCATACTGCCTAAACCTCTCGGTATGATTGATGAAAAGAGGATTGATGTACAGGGGGTTAGGATCCGGGATGTAGAACTCCGCAGCAGAACGGTCCGCAATGCCTATTTCCCACACAGTCGGGCCATTCCGAGGAGGATTGTAATGAAGCTCCCCTAGCTTGCTGTTGGAAGCTGCAGTACATATTAAATGAGCTTTATGGCACCACGGTGACCATGAAACAGAACTGGCACGACGAAAGAACGAAAAGTACCTGGCGTTACCACAACAATATCACTGTACTTGTAATCACCCATGAAGCCAGGAACAAATGCGAAGAGGTTGTATTCACCGGGGATAACGTTGTTGATGACAAAGTAGCCATCCTCATCAGTCGTGGTCCAGAATTGGTATCCCTTCAAGAATCAGGAATGCCATGAAAAAAAGGGAACAGCGAACGAAGTCTTCGTGCCATGCCCCTTCCCTTTAGAGATTGTGATTCCAAGAAACAGGCAAGGGAGGAGAGAGAAGTACCTTTGACTCTTGTTGCCAAGATCCGGCGTCTCCCGGCATTGCCAAGCCCACATAAGAGTCACTCACTGCAAACGGTTCTTTTTTCACATATCTGCCATAGAATTCGACGGCAAGGGAACCAGGTGAGATATCTAACAGGTAATCGTATCTGGGTATCAATTCAAGGACAGAGTACTCACTTATCGACAACCAGGAGTCGTCCACCAACAGATCCTCTCTTTTCTGGCTTCACGAAGTCGTTCGATTTTGGGAAGCTGTATGGCCAGTTTTCAGCTTCGATCGCAGACTGTAAAATCCAGGCATCAAAAGTCTGCTTCCAAACAAAATACAAAACCATCAAAGCTACAAGAAGCGCAAAAAACCTGCTTCTTAGCATCTTCCCACAGCGACTTGGGGTCTCCTTCGCCCACCAGAGAGTTGACGTAGACGAAAAATGGGCCGTCAACTTTCTTCCACGGTTCATTTGCTGCAAATTTAACGAGAAGGTCTTCTCCTCCGTAGTGAGCACTAGTAAAGACCTTAAGCAGGAGACCAGAAGAGCATTATAAGGCAGTAAAGCAACGTGAGGGAAGACTATCAGAGAAAGAGTGTTTATCCGCTCACAATAAGAGATGTTGGACCAACATGAGACGTGAGGAACTGCTTCGTTGGTCCGGCACCCCGGAACTCATGGTTCGGCGTGATTTGCCATAGCCCAATCGCTGGTTTCATGCTGATCCAACCGTGGGTATTGATGTCTTTAGTTTGGCCAACGTACTGGTACTTATCGTCCACCTCACCTTTAAATCCTTGTTCAACTGGATTAATAAGTCGGACAGCCTCAGGATAATCCAGTTCCTGACCTCTCGGGGGCTCTCTATCGTCAGGAAGAGGCATGAACCTTTTTCTGGTGTCCGAGACAGCCATGTAATGAAACCTTGACACAGAAGCACACACCGTCAGTGAGGTATTCGACATGAGGGCACTACATCATCCAAGCCAAATTAACGATTCGGGGGAAGGGCGCTTACATGTCCTTCCTGAGTTTGAAGGCTATCCTCAAGTTGTCAAGGATAAACGGGGGCCATTCCTTCAAACGCTCGTAAATAACATATGAGTAGAAACCGGAAGAACCTCGAAGCAACACGTACCTAATGTTTACAAAGATACAGTTCATCATCTGTGGCACGATCTTCTTCATCACTGTTGTGTTTGCTTACCTCTTGTCAACATTGAGGGGAGCTGCCTTTCCATTGAGCGAGTAGTTCCACGGCTTGAAAAATGAGAGCTCCACGAGATCATTGCTCTGGAATATCACTTTGAACTCGCTACCATCGAGCCTGCACACACGCCAGAGATCAAACCAAAACCATGCAAAAGGACAGTACCCTTTCTCATGTTGCGTACCTGTCAAAAGTGCCCTTCGTTCCCTGTTTCTTGTCTCCATTCTCGCTCCAAACAATACTGTAGTATCTGATCATCATTTACATACCAAATCAACATTTCGATCCACTCGCAGGGACGCATTAAAATTCTGAAAAGCAAGCTCAAGTTACCCCCGGTTGGTTTCATCATTCGACACTTCGAGCAGGTTATCTACGTCGCCATATCTGATCCCAGAAATGCTCCCCTCTGGATTCAAAAGGGTCACTCCGACCAGTCCATTGTCAATTGTCACCTTAAAAAAAAAAGGATAACCTCAACATTCTTCATTGAGGAAGACCGACGAGCGAGCAATGCGCCTCGAAAGAGAGTTCATTCATTCACTTACATATCTATCTTCGATGGACAAGGTAACATCCAGTGCCGGGTCCTCGCCCGAGGCGGCGAAAGCCCCGAGCACCAACACCAAAACGCCGAGGATCAACAACAAACGGAAGCGGGGACATAATCCCACGAAGGAGGACGACATCGGGCGGTTCTTGCGTCCAAGTCAAGGGACGGACGATGATATTTATTTACCTCCATCAAGGATGACGTCCCCCCCCCCGGAACAATGAAAGGAAAGAAAACAATTTGCATTCAAGGCAAAGGCAAAAAAAATACCATCGCCAGGTTTTGGCAAATAATAATCCCGCCCATCCCAGAAAGGAAACAAAAGAGGAGGAAGAAAACGTAAGCGTTGAGGGGTTGGTCTTGGGAAACGGTATCGACAAAGAAAATGTTCTTTCCCACCAGCATCGCGATCTCACGTCATCCTTTCTTGACTTTATAACAAAGTTAAAAGTATATTACATATTTTTTTCATCAACCATTTCTAAGGTACGTTCGTGGTATGTTATCTGTGAAAACAAAACCAGAATACGCGACCGGACGATATTTTCAAAATAAATAATGATACTCGATGATTTTGCTGGTGCTGGCAAGAAAATGTTATGTCCCAAAAAAACGTCTGATTCGTGGAATGTAATCTCAAATTTTGATGGAATTTTCTGCGCAAACGGATCGAGTAGGTTTCCACAATTATGAATTACCATATATAGAATCGGGCCGGCGATACATTTCGAATGTCTTGTTATGATGGGCCTTATCGGCGGGCCGGAACAATTGGCCCATGTATTATTTCCATATGGGCCTATAGAAAGCCCAATTAAGAATTCAGGGCAATGGCCGTCGAAGATTTATGTGCAGTTATCAATTTCCTATGGAAGAGAATAATATTTCTGCTTCACAATTCATTCACCATTCACCCATCACCAAATCATTGCAGCCGAAAACCGACAAGCCCCGAGTCGCGCGCCGTGGCTGGAAGCGTAGCCAGCAAAAGGGCAGGGGAGGTAGGTAACCTCTACTCATTTAACAATTTTGACAACGACCCACAATTAACAAGAAATTATTGATGGCCGTGGTGACTTAATCGGAATAAAATGAATAAATATTCGATTCTGGCTTACCTGCCAGAGAAATAATGCTTCGTCTATGGAAAACCCAAAGGGAAAAATATTGATGGGTCTGAAGTATGGTGTAAGGAACTTCCTGCCCATACCAACACATGACTTTGAGAAGAAAAGGTATTATTCAATCTTAAGCGTTCAAATAGAAGTACGCCATTGTCTTTGATGATATCGCCAATTTTACGAGAATCCCACTTTAGACACAATCCAGTCTGAGTGATTTTTCGCTGTCTCTATAGCTGAAAATACATGGGGATATAGCCGATTTTTTACATGGATAATGACTATATACAAGCTGGTGTAATCAGTGCACCTGGTTGTTCTCCACTTTCTTTTGGAAGAATATGGATCCTAATAGGATGGCGATGCCTGTGATTGCAATGGTGAATAGGATGCGCCTCGGGGAATACTCATGTGGCTGACCAGTCGGACGCTGTTCTCTATCATTTTCACTGACTTCCCTGCTTTTGAGGTTCCAACAAATAAGGAAAGCATTAACACCTTAACAATTCGTGGGTACAAAAAACACCAGTCATAGCCCCTAAGAACATAATAGTACAGACCAGATACACCAGAATAAATACTGCCATGTACTCCATATTCACAAACTTCTCACTCTCACTAATGTTACAATCTCTACTAATCACATGGTAAATTGTTTTAATATCTACCCATCTGGTTATGAGAGAGCTAAGAATAGTTCAGAAAAGAGCAAGTTGTCAATGCAAACTGAAATACCCTAACAGTGGCATTGTTATCTCTAAACAAGATAAGTACAATAATTGACAGAAAAAACAAAAAACAATAATGAATTGAAGTGGACCAATGATCAATATCAAACCTGGAAGGTCCTGCAGTTAGATCTGTCTCTCCATTACATTGAACATCATGTCTGTATCTCTCACGGAGTCTGATGTATCTGTTGCAGCGAACACAGAGTTCTGTCCTGTTTCCACATACTTCCTAAAGCAAAGAAGGAAAAAAATATTAGTGAAATGATGCTGTCTACATCCAGAGAGAAACTAAAGATAAGAATGAATAATAACCTGATGCTCAGCCAAATCAATAGCAGGCAAAGGAAACTCGCAAAATTCACAGGTGACAATTCTCTGAGGGCAATTTTCTCCTTTGTGTATGGCCAAGACATCACGTTCCATCATCTCTTGGCACAGTGAACAAGATACCTGTCCACAAGACAAGTCCCGTGAGCAATAACCACAGCTTTAGATACTTCACCTAGATTATATGAACAGATAAATGAAATAATTCAGTGTCTGCATTTTCTTGATCTGTGGGTTACATGTCTATTATTGTTTCAAGCCGTTATTGAAACTTGTTTCCTAAAGAGTGATTCTTACTGAAAAAGAAGAAACTACCCCGAGAGTTTTCATAGAGATCGCTTCGACTGAAACATAATATCAAGATGACTAACCAATACTGTATGAAATACAGCACATAGCACTAGGGAAACTACACATTAGCGATGGTACTTTGAAAGGAAGAGGGGTTTATTCTGTAGAACTTGCACGATGTAGAAGTACACCCAGAAAAGCACAAAAGGATAACCAGAACTCCTATTGCACAAAGAAAGAATAAGAAGCATCTCCTCTAATTTGTTTCTTAGATATTTCTTTTTTAACTCTCAAATAGTAGCATCTAAGTCATGACTTTAGTCGCCATTAAGAAACTTGAAGTACTATTATTCTTTCGACCATATTTCTGAGTTCAAAGATTTATACTCTGTGAATCAAGATCACACATCACCTTGTCGCATAGATTCATTCACTAATAACTGATTATAGCCTCGCGAACACATCACTATCCCAGTCATTTCTTTCCAAACGAAATATTAATTGCCTTATGGTACACTAGCTATATTTCTGGGTAAACAAAAAAATCATCCGAAAACCTGACAAACAATACAACATCTTCTTCCAAGATCCCATAAATCAGATCAGGCATGGATAGTATATCTATCAGTGAACTAATGAGTCAAACTACTAGCATACTGGTGCATGGGTGTTCAAGAAATGCTCCTCGGCATGCCTTCTTGGAACCATATCACCACAAACTTTGCATTTCTCTAGATTGCGAGAGCAGTGAGCGTAATGAAGGTCAATGTTGGATGTCGGGATAGATCTTTCGCTGTCAAGATTCACACAAATGTAAACCAACCAGCAGTTGTAAACAACATAAACAACCGAATCTATTTAGGCGGAGAAAGCATCAATTCACATTAATTCATGGAGAAAATCTAATTAACACTACAAAATTAAATTAACCTCAGAATGACATATCATTGTATTGAAAGCGGAAATTGACTAGATCAATGCCAGTATAACTTTGACATCGACATACACAACCATAAGAATTAGCAAACTAGATGGCCGGTGACAAATCCAATCCTCAACACAAATTCTAAATCCTGTACCAATAACACGAGAAAAGCACCAGTAGAAAAGTTAACCAAGAGAGTATCAATGAAAGCCCTTTATCCGTTTCCATTCATTGCCCTTATTTTCCATATGCAATGGCAATCCCACCAAGGTTCCTAGTCCCATCCGTAGTCTCCCAATTGCAGCCAGACGTATATCCTAACAACAACAATCCATGCAGTGATTCTCCCATATCGGGGTATACCGCTTCACCCCACATTCATCCCCAAAAGGGCAATAATCCGCATAATTATCCTTCAATTACACCATTTGTGTGTGTGTGTGTGTGGGGGGCGGGGGGGGGGGGAGGGGGGATCGCGATTAACCAGACACAACACCTCAAAAGAAAGGAAAGGACAGCGTCCATTAAGATGACACGAAGGCCTAAATTCTCATGCAAGCAGGAAGGCAAGTTCGCCTATCCACAACATAATTACCAGTGAGTGCACATCTGCTCGGATACGACCTCCATGTCCTCCTCAAACAACCTCCAACAGAACAAACAAAAAAAAAACCCAAATTAGCAGAAACCCACAACAACAACAAAAACCGAAAATCAATCCCCCAGTAAAAGGCACAATCGGCCGGAATTCAGAATCTTACCCTTAAAACAAAATACCCCCACAAATATTCTGCGGCCTCGCGAGGAACAAGAAGGTTCGGAGAACAATCTTCAATGAGGTCGGAAATTCGATCAAGGAGGAAGAGAGATAATTAGAAACCAACCTGGGATTATTTATTTACTTTTACTTGGGGGGTCGGGTTTGGTTCGGTCTGGTCTTCATTTTATTTTGACACATTTCTTCAGGCCAACGGACGGCGTTTTGATAAGAATTGGGGGGGGGGGGGGGGCTTGGGGAAGGTATCCATCTCCACCCACCACGCGCAAATCATGTACACTCCTTCAAGCGCCGCCGCCGCCGCCACCGCGGGGAGCCACTATTGGGCCCGATAGATTCTCGTGGGCTTTTAAAATGGGCTTCAGAAATTGTCTTGTTCCCCTTTAACAACTCTCTTTGACGTGCCATCAAATGTGTAGTTTAATCGCAAGTTGGGTTTAAATAAACCTTGACAACAATGTGACGTAGTGGTCCGTCCAGGTTTGAGGGAGACTATGATATTCACAAGTTTTCCCACTCTAATTCCCCCCCTAGTACTTTCTTTTTCTGGTAAGTAATATAGAAATCGATTCCTAGTATGATTAAATAATTATCCCAAAAGGTTCTCTCTTTTTTTAATTTCATTTTTTCCTGGGAGAAACTTTCAGTGCAACTTTTCCAGAGATAAAACATTAATCAATTCCCGAACTTGCCTTGATATTCGAGTTGAGTCATCTTCCCTTGGTGTTCGCAACGTGGGAGCGATGATTTCTCTATTAATATCATTGTGGCTATATATTGAATTCGATACTCTTGGAGGCTTTTCATGACCCCTTTTATTTGACATTAGTGCAACAATATGTATTAAGAAAAAGGTGCCGATTTTTTGAAATTAAGATTAGGGTTAGACCTTAGCCTCAAGATTTTGAATTTAATATGACATTAACACATTTAAAGAGGAAAGTTCCATGAGGTAAGGCGAAAAAAAAATTGTACGTACAACTTTGTCTAGAAGTCGAAATTAATAAGTTCAACTTTGTCCGGAAGTCGAAATTAATATGTTCGACTTTCTTCTCAGGCAAAATAGAAGACTTTGACTTCGGGGAGGCTCCATACCATATATAAGTACTTGGTCCGGATCTTTTCTAGACGACGTGAGATTTATTTCCAACACTATCATATTTCGCGAATTTTTTTTTCACTAACGGTAAAATGTAACAAACCCCGCAATTAAATCGCGTCTCATTGACATGCACATTATTTAAAAACATTCTTATATTTGTTTTTTCCCTTTAACTATTCACAATTCTTTCCTTAACACGTTAATCTCCACCGTCTCTTTGATAGTGATAAGAGATAACAATATTTAATTTTCTGACGAAGAAGCCAACAAGCGATGTGAATTAGACGACATACGACGAAATTTAAACCATCATCAATATCGAGATTCAAAAACTACGATTTCCTCGAATCCACTTAATTTTTTTTTTTTTTTTTTCTGATGGTCGATGTCTCCTTAAATTACGGTAGATGTTCCAAGGGTGTCGTCGAAAGAATTCTATAGTTCCCTTTCCTGATAATGTTAAAACCAAGAGAACATAGAGCGAAGGTGATCGCTGTTGAGTTTTGCTACTGATGCGCATGGCCTTAATTTTACGACGGAATATGTCGCATCGTCATCGTCACCTTGTGAAAGATCTCCGTGATGTGTTGTAATTTCTTTTTTTGGAGCTAATTTGCAACGTTTATGGAATAAAACATCAATATTTGTTCACGAGGGCTTTCTGCTTTTTCAGCCTTCTGTATATATCCCATTCGAAGCAAAAGATCGTTGTTGGTGGCGGGCACTCAATCAACCATGAAACCAACCATTGAAATAGAAAAAGCAACAGACCGAGTCCATGAGTCTCGCACGAATCAATCCCTCGATGTCCACCCCATCGGTGCATACTGTCGGTTGTCGTGAGTTGATCAACAGAACTCTTTGTCCTTGCACAGGAGGGTTTAAGAGCTAATTTCTCTCTCAGTTACAAAAAAATGTAGGTGCCCTTTTCTATTTAGTATTTTTTACTGAGGACCTTTTGCGACACTATGTTGACGTAAAAAATCTCACGGTCCGTATATAGACCGGAAGCAACGTACAGATTGTCGTATTGAGAAATAGCAAGTTCAATCTCTAATTACAGGCAAAACACGTGAGTCCTCTGATTCTATACTCGTAAGATATCCAAAATATAGATGGGCTAAAGCTCTGGTAAATATCTACTGGAGCTTTACGGAAATATGTTGATGAAGACGCTGGAGCTGCAGAGCTTGATTCGACGAGAGTCTTCAAAAATGACGAAGATTTCCAAGGCTGTATAAGCTGGATCTGGAGAATCTTTTGAGGATGGGCGAAGAACACCAGGGCTGTTGTAGAAGCTTGATCCGGTGAGTTTTCTAAGGATGGGCGAAGAACACCAGGGCTGTTGTAGAAGCTTGAACTGGAGTACTCCGTCGTCGATCAAGTGAGGAAAAGATACTCGAAAACTTTACTATCGAATGAGCTCCTCACTCTTGAAGTCCTCTCCCTAAGAGGGGAAGGGACTCCCTTTATATGGGAGTTGAAGGAGCCTTGGGTGACTTCTCTTTCCGATGTGGGACAAAGAGTCATGGGCTTGAGGGCCATATTAGGCCGGCAATTGAATTGGGTTGGAGTATGGGACAAACTATTAATGGGCCGACATATGGGCTAGGCCATAAAATACATTATGGATTGAGCTAGAACATATTTAATTTGGACTTTAATTTGAATAAGCCCAAGGCCATATAAAACCCATTAATTTTACACTAAAAGCTTAAGTGTAAAATATATTATCATGTTGCCTTATAATATAAAAATAATTAATTATATTCAGCTGATATAATATATGGTTTGGGCCGAATGACAATCTTTCGACATAGATAAAATTTTAATGTCTACACACTTCAATTAAAAAAATAAGTGGCAGGAAGGTTTTACCAACACTAAAGTTCTTAACGTTGACAACCAGGGGTGAGCATCCGGACTGGACTCGGATATCGGAGTCCGAATTTCACCCAAGTCCAAACTTTTTAATTCTTTTTTTTAAGTCCGAGTCCGAGTCCGATTATATATAATTCCGATCTTCCGAGTCCGAAAATAATTCGGATAATCCGAAATTTCCGAACTTCGATTTGTGAATAAGTGCTACACATTTTGCATTGGAAAAAGGACACCTTGCAGACACATCCAACAAAAAGATGCAACATTCTAAGCTGATTTTCATATTTGCAGTCCACCCAGATGCAACAATACTCCAAGCTTAAGATTAAAACTCCGTCACCTCCCTTCCCTCCTCCTCCCATACCTGTATCGGCCCTCTCCTACCCCGGATTGTAACCCCATTCACATAACCGAAAAATGAGGAAAACATATCTCACTACACATACCGAAGGCAAAGATTTGAAGATCGGAGACAATCAGACCATCCAGCCAAAGACAAGATTAAAGATTTGAGAAAAAAGGGACCACTTATACATACCGGAGGCAACCGGCGAGCAACGGTGATGGAAGGAGGGGAGTTGGGAGAAGTAAGGGTTTGGAAAATCGGCATAACAAAAGGGTTTTCTTTTATTCTAGGCAAAATATGCGATTATGGCTTCAACTTTGAGTCAACTTTCTATTTTGTCATTAACTTAGTTTGTTATATAATTTTGTCACCAACTTTTGTTTTTATTTCTATTTTGGCCAATCATGAATTTCTTCTAGCGAAAGCCAAACAAGGCCTTAATATAGTCTAACATGTGTCCTATAATAGTGGAGTTTCGACATCTCATTCATTCGTCTCATAATCCACTTTATCCGTAATAGTCGCCCCCTAATAGAACATCATCCGACATTCATCGATTTTTCATATTTTTTGACAACATCAGCAACTATCGTTAACTTCGGCTTCCAATTCACTTGATTTGTTCATCAAAATTTTATAATAAAAAACAAATAAAATGTTTCAATATTATTTCCTATTTTTTAAAATATTTTTTCTTTTTAGTCGATAAATGAAAATTGTCTATTAAGGCCTTGTTTGGCTTTCGCTAGAAGAAATTCATGATTGGCCAAAATTAAAATAAAAACAAAAGTTGGTGACAAAATTATATAACAAACTAAGTTAAGGACAAAACAGAAAGTTGGCTCAAAGTTGAGGCCATAAATTGATATTTTGCCTATATTTTATGAAATTTAACTTTTGTCCTCCATAATACATTTATTCACGTTTAAGTCCTCGTTTTCCTATTACCCATGTGTCTGGTTTGGTCGGATTCTATAGATTTCAGATATTCGGATATCCGAAATATTGTTTTAAAATTCCGAATCTGAATCCGTTTCCGAAATGTACATTTCAAATATATCCGAATCCGAGTCCGAAATTATAAATATCCGAACCCGAGTCCAAAAAAAATTTGGATATCGGATTCGGATATAGGATTTCGGATATTTTGCTCACCCCTATTGACAACGATATAAATTCACGTATAGAAGTGATTCTATTTTCACAAATTTTGTTTTACTTTTTCATTACATGAAATATAAACTCCAGTACTTGTGATTTTACCACCATTAGTGCGAAGAAATCTCACCGTCGATCAGTACTGTACGGCTAATACTTAAGTCGTTCAATATATGCATAATAATAGCATCGATTATAACATCTAGATTGGTTTCCCCGGTCCATAACATGTGTGGCATGCCTAGAACTTTAAAAGAGAAACACGGGGGACTATACAAGAAATGACGATACAATCCAAGGGCTCCATCGAGAATTCAGCCGAGGTTGGTTGGCCGGGACTCGACGCTGGGCCGGCATGATATAAGCAAGAGGAGCCCTCAGAACATATTCTTTCTAAGTTTGGTCGCGACAGGCCGACAGTATTGTAGTTATTCGATACATAAAATTTTGGCCGGCATAATGACGTATTCGTAATAACTAAATACATCATGCAAGTCATTTTGTAGTTATTCATCTTCGAGCGCAAAATGATGAAAAATTATTCGACCTAGTGGCGATGACAACATTTTATGTATTTAATTACATCGAGAGGAGTCGAGAGGGTCAGTCATTGCCCCAGGATTTATATTATTTTATCTTAATATGATCTCCAACTCCAAGTTGATAAGATCACGATCTCACGTACACCTATTCTTTTTTAATAATCTATCTCTTGGTGGTTCACGTGGGTTTCCCCCAATGGGACAAAATAAAAAAAAATAAAATAAACTGGGATGAGTTGCCTTTTTTCATTGCATTTACAGAAAGGGAAAGTATTCTTTGGAGCAATGTTTCAGATTGGCATGTACTCGGACTACTCTTGACGAATTCGGCAAAGACACGTGGATGATCACGCCACCTTGGACTTAGCGAAAGAAGTCATGGGCGGGCAATAGATCTGTGATTGACCATGGAAATGGCCCTTTAGCTGTACATGATATTACAACTATACTTGTTTTGATCAAATGTTCCTTACAAATTTTAGCCTAAAAAGATGATAGTGCCTTTTAAAAGAAGATAGAGATAAAGTATCGATTATGATGAGTTGTCACTGTTAGAGTATTTTGTCGACGTGTGCGAACTAGTTAATATTGTTTATTTTTAACAATCGAAGTATTAATAAATATTATCATTTATCATTACATTAATGAGATACAACTCACTGCATTCGAAATCGTGACACGTTAATAAAAAAAAGGAACAAACATTCGACCATTAAAAAATGAGTATGGTCGGTCCAATAATCTGGTTTTAAATTCGAATGCAATTCATCGAAATGATACCTCGGTTTTTGGGGTGGCCTGCCATTCATGAACCTCGGTCACCAAAAATAGGCAAGCCTAGCAGTACTTCCATGGAAATGATACTAACACGTGGAAATAGAAAGGAGAAAATACTTGAAAAAGGTTTACATGAATTATGTTAAGGTGAATAATGTCTTAAACACTAGTAATGCTCAAGAAAATTTTACTAGAAGAGTTAGTCTCCAAACATTATTATAGTTGTAAGGTCAGCGAGAATTTAATTAAAAGATTTTGAGTTTGAATCTTAATTGTCGAGGTTTGTACGGAAATACGGTTAGTTTTAAAAAACATTTACGAAATACGGTTCGAGTTTCATAAACTACGGTTTTACCGTCGAAGGGGCGCGTCTTAAAATGCAAACCTGCCCCCTAAACACTTAGCAAAAAGGGAGGGCGGGTAATAAATGAGAACTCGTCCTTCTAGCCGAGTTGGTAAAAGTATTGCGAAATTGAGACGTCTTGGGTTCTAATCCTAATGGCATCAAAATTTTTTTATTTTTTAGGTAAAAATATAATGAGAATTGATGATGGCAGGAGTTGAACTCTTGACCTCCCCATTATAACAAAAGTCTCTAATCAACTAAGCTAAACAGATTTCTTTGTCTAACCTTTCAAAATGCGGGTTTTCACCCTTATTCATTTAGATAAAGGGGCGGATTTTAAAAACCCGTCCAGGGGCGGGTTTTGAAAACGCGCCTCCTGTTAGGCACCTGTCCTTCACCCGACAAATGAATATTTTTTCTAAGTATTTAGGGGGCTGGTTTCTTGCCTATTTACATGAGGGGCGGATTTATTTTACGAAACTCGAACCGTATTTCGTAAAATTTTTTTAAAATTAATCGTATTTTCGTACAAAACTCCTTAATTGTCGTGTGTGGAGTATTTGTCGTACCCTAATTTTAATGGGTCTGAAGTCCTCTCGATCGTTGTAATTGAAAGGAGCGAAAGAGGGGGAGGGGGGGGGGTGTTCGCTTAAAGGGGTAAGGTTTATAAGATGGTCTTCTGAAGCAAAAGGGAAGGGCGGGGACAATCTTTCCCTTACTGAGGTCAGCCGCCGACACGTGTGATTATTCCCAAGCTCTTCCTCTTTTTTAGCAATGCGATTGAGATTTGCAATTCCCTTATATTCACTGCAAAGACAAAACAAAGCAAAGAAAACAGTTGTCGACAAGTTACCTCAAGTGAAAATTAGTTTAAAATTTTATCACGAACAGCATGGTTTTTGGGACGATGGAAAAGGTATGATTCAGATTTCTATGTTTGTTCCTTGACGGTATAATTTTACATAATTTTTTTTTAAATTGTAATGAAACAATGTTAAAGTTCTTATGGAAATATATATATATCTTATATTATTATTTATGATTTGTAAACCGTGTAACCAAATCATTCGGGCTTGATGTTAGCCTATGAAACTTCTATCGTCTCATTATTAGCATATAAACACCTTTATGAAAAGCACGACATGTTGTCGTGAGAAACGAGAAAGCAACCCCCAACCTAACATTACACTCCCGACAATGTTTTCCAAATGGAAAATTAATTAATTTTAGTTAAAATTCTACTTTGAGGAAATTATTAATGAGTACGGACAAGGAAGACAGTAGATATATTAATTTATTTGTTCCTCCCAAACCACGTCCAACTTTTAAGTTAATAAAAAAAACACGGAATTGATATCAATTGTTTGTGGTGGTAGGCTCCAAAGTTGATTATAATCTTCATCATATTTTAAAAAAACAATAAATAAATAATCACTGTGTATGTGGAATGGTGAATCACGTGGATTCTACCAATGGGGAACTGTTCTTATGTCACACATTTATAACAAAAAATATAAATCTTCCTAACTGCGACCACAATCCAAATGAGTCGGATCCGATCAGTGATGGATTTGGGTTTCTAGTCGTGGTTTTGTTTTATATTTGTTTCAAGTTATTGTGTTGCCCTAAAATTAGAGAACACTGACACGTGGAGGGTTAAAAATGCCGCCTTCCTTCTCGGATTGGAGGAAAACCTTTGACTCCAGCTCCGCATTGTCTCCTCCCTAATCTCTAATTGGCGTTTCATTTTCGATTTCTTGTCAAATATTATTTTCATGGATATAATCTGAATTAAGACTCCATTAATTATTTATTAAATGAGACATGGTCCGTTGCATTACATCTTTCCACGCAGTCTTAATTCCTTTGACGCTCGTCCGTTGTTAGTTTGGCATTTTGTTGAATCAAATCTAAAAATAGTTTAAGTGAGAAAGATTATCTTTTTAAAATTATTCTCTTGACAGTAAAAAAATGATTGAGAGAAAAACGAGTGCTATTTGTTTATCGTTGGACAAAACAAAATCGACTTCTTAAAACTCCCGTCTGTTCAAAAACTTTAGTATACTTTTAACTGAAACTCAAATTTATGAGTCCCAAATAAGCAGTAAGAGGATAGCAGGCCGGCGGAATCGTCCCGAGCCAGTCCTTGCGACACTACTCCGAGACACCATTGGTCATCTCCTGGAGGCCGGTGTCTGTGTTCTTTCCAATAACCTAATCAAAAAACCCTAGGCTAGAAGTATAAAAGCCAGCGATACGAATCTCTACGCCACGCGTCGGCGATCTACATGCCCGATCTCCTGTCGCCCATAACCTTGTAAATGAGATAAAAAAACGGACAAGCGTAACATCGGATTGGGCCACGTGGTCGTTGGTTACGAAACGACTAGTGAGCACATCTGTGAGAATCCCTTCCTCCTGCATAAGACTTTGCCTAGCACAGCCATTATCACTTCCACCTTAAGGTATTTAGGAAAAAGCTTAGGAGCTCAACTTCTTCTCTTTCATTCTCTCTCTTGACAAAAGTAAGTTCTTTCTTCTTTTGTCTGCTTTTTTGGGCAATTTTCCCTTGCTATCAAATTAGGGATTTCCCTTGATATTTATAAATAGTACTTTCGGTTTTGTACTTGTTCTATTTCTCTTTGTCTTTAGGACTGGAAATTTTCCTCTTTTGGTAGTTTGAAGCTTTTGAATCTTTATTCCTCTATTTGTTCTTTTTCCCATTAGCATTTCCCAAAAACAATTTCATTCCTCCCGGCAAAGAGGGGCATTTTTTAGGAAAAGGTATGGGGAGAGGGAAGATAGTGATAAGGAGGATCAACAACTCGACCAGCAGGCAAGTGACCTTCTCGAAGAGGAGGAACGGCTTGCTTAAGAAGGCGAAGGAGCTCGCGATCCTTTGCGATGCTGAGATCGGGGTCATCATCTTCTCCAGCACAGGCAAGCTCTATGATTTTGCCAGCTCCAGGTCAGGTTTCATTTCTCGCTTTGCCAGCTCGACCATCTTTTTGGGGTGATTTCATCTTCTCCGATTTGTAGTAATCCGATTATCGTTTATTGGCCAGATTTCCTGCTTACTCACACCGATTTTCGTGTTCACCGGTAATGATAGATCTTGTTCTTGGAAGCAACTAGAAAAAATAATAAAAATGTTAGGGAAGGTCTGAAGGCATGTTTCAAAGTACAAATCAGGAGACAGATTTTGCGAGGTAAAAATGTAGTTACGGAGGGCTTCATTAGAGTCAAATTATTTGGGAAGATTCATCAGAAATGAAAACAGTTCATTAACTCTTTAATCGACGAAAATTAGTTTGGAGAAAACTTTGATAAGGATTAGTATTCATGAAGCTATAAGATTTCATAAATTTCGGTATGACTCTAGTCCAATTAGAGTATACTCTCTAAAAACTAAATTACGACTCTAGATACTAATTTATGGACCATCGCCCAATTTTATCATTATTATTGTTTTGCACTTCCTTTGGAAAAAAGAAAAGAAAAGAGGGTATTGGGGGCACAACATTAAATATATTTTTCTTCAAAGGTTTTCTCGTAATCTTGATCGTGTCAAACTACATACCGGCATGATCCATGTCCTTGAAATTATCTCACTCATACAGTAATTTTTCATGCACGAGGGCAGCCTAGTGGATGTTTCTTGTTGTCCTTTCGAACATCTAAAACATAGGCAGCAAATGAATGTCGAAATGGTTCGGCGGTTATGTTGCTCTCAAGGATGTTCACCTTGTTAATGTGCTGAATGCAGCATCTCACGCCAACAGAACAGTAAATTGAGCTCGAATCACTCCTTTGACTTCTGCGAAGAAAAATAGGGTTACTGTCCCCGGAATATGCTTGATTGACATGGTAAAGTTGAGTAGTTTAGTTGACTGGATGAATGCTCAGCTAGTGTTAACACGGTGAATCCCACTAGTCACGTTCTACTAATTTTCGTCTAAAGAACTTATGAAAACAACTATGCAAGACTAATAAGAATCCTAACATAATCTATGTTAAAGTTGAGTTTTTCGGAAGGATGCATGGAGATGCTTATGGGAGTGTTCTCACCGAGCTAGTGCAGGATATGGAAGATTGTTCTTGTACGTCATGCTTGTGATGATCGACTATAATTAAATGATAAATCTTGTCATCAAGTCAACCAGAGTATGTCGAACTCGCTTTCTCTGCTTTTCCTTAAACTTGATTTCAACAAGGCTCTACTATATCATGTTAACATCTTTTCTTTTGAAAATTGAATGTTGTTTGTTGATGATTGGATGACTAACAAGAGAGTTTCCCCTGCAGCATGAAGACAGTCATTGACAAATATAACAAAATCAAAGGCGAGCTCCGTCAGCAAGACATGGCAGTATCAGAAATCAAGGTAACCTCCTGGACAATTAATCGTATCGATAACATGATTCGGGTCACAGCTTTTAGAAGCTTATTAGATTGACATAGGATTGTGGAGGGTTCTTAGTACTGAAAACAGTAGTATGAGCAAACCGCACAGGTGAATGCGCAAAACAAAATGCGCTTTCCATCTAATGTCAGAACAGAACAGTTGGCAGTTGATTGGAAAATCAAACTACAGAAATATACAAGAGCAAAGATGACCAGGAAGGCTCTAGCTATCAAACAAACGAAATGTTCTCCTGCGCTGTTTCAGGAGTTCAATCAATTCTTCATAATCATGGAACTATATAGATATTGCTACTGCATCACTTCTTCGAGCAACCTATGTATAAAAACAAACTACAATCGTCCATCTTAGGTTGTGCGGACCGTTCATTGCGCTTTAGTCTGCATGCAGAAGCATCTAAATTGATGGCCGCGGGGTGTAGTAAGGCACAAGGGGTTTAAGATCAAAGCATTTGAAGGATGACTTATTAGTAAACTCATTTTCTTTTCTTTTTTTTTTTTCATTTCAAGTAGCATGAGGTAGCATCTGGTTGTCAAAAATTGAAACTAGATCAGTTGCTTTGAAGAAAATATCCAAAAAGCAAGGGGCTAACCAATCTCTGCTTCTGCCATGGGATGTCTGGGTATTCAAATGCTTACGAGTAACTATATCCTTCTAATAGTGTATCTGCCTCTGTTTCATTAATTGCTAGTTTTGGCAAAGAGAAGCAGTAGCACTGAGGCAGCAACTGCAGGATTTACAGGAAAATCACAGGTACATCTTTTGGCTTCCTACTACCAACGTTCGAAAAGGATACTCATGCATAAATGAGGCATGCTTGGGGAGCACAATCTTAATTAGCGAAGAAAGAACTCCTTAATATGAAAGCTGTCAGAGAATTCAATAACTAAAAGAATTCATCAGGATGACATTTTCAGGTCTAGAAATCGGGATTTGAATTTTTTTGGATGAAATAGAAAAATGCACCATAGTCCAAACCCATGAACTGAGGGCAGTATACAATGTAACAGTGAGTCCATGAAGCATATGAAAGAGGACTTTAATTTTAGCCTTAGTGCATGCATATTACAAATCAGAAGCAGCAGAAAAAATTTTGTAGACGTATGGGAAAATTATCAGTGCTTCGCTTTAAGATCAATTACATGACAGTAATCTCCCATGTCCTCCACATCTGCAATAGCAAATGGAGGTGAGGCACACAAAAAGTTGGCAAAAGATTCGACAACTGAGAAGGGGGATCATCTCTTCCAAAAGCACTTGCTCTAATTCTGATCAGAGCCTTTTCCAGTCCAAAAGTAGATTCTCCTTGATAGAAATCATGCTGCTTCACCCCTTTCTCTTGTGTTCCTAGTGCCGATACTCGGTGCTTCATCCTACACAGCTACTCATGTGGGAGATTGGATGTGATATAAATTTCATCATCTAACAATCATGTGTTAACTCATGCCAGGCAAATGATGGGCGAAGACCTCTCTGGCTTTTCGGTCAAAGATCTGCAGAACTTGGAGAACCAATTAGAACTTAGCCTCCACAGTGTCCGCACCAGGAAGGTTTGCATACACAAATGTCTTACTCTTTGGGTGAAATAAAGTTCAACAGAACATCTGAAAGGTCCTCTACATACTGTTTTAAAAAAAAATCACTCTTCGAAACACTTCCGTCTCTTGCAGGACCAAGTTCTAATGGATGAAGTACAGGAGCTGAATCGAAAGGTCTACATTAAAACCACACAGTAAATAACTTCTAGATATATTGGCGGATTTCATGTGACGATCATGCATGTTCCATTCAGGGGGCGCTAATTCAGCAGGAAAATATCGAACTGCACAAAAAGGTTAACTTGTTGAGTCAAGAGAACTTGGAACTGCACAAGGTGTTGATGCCCCTCTTCCTTAAAAAGCAGCTGAAATATCAGGGTCGTGTCGTTCGTCTTCATTGACTAAAAATTCTTTGGAATATCAGATGTGCGGGTCAAATAGAAACCAGCTGAAGAATGACCAAAGTGATGGAGAAGATTGTCCAGTCCCGGTGCAGCTGCAGCTTAGCCAGCCACAACATCAGGACAATGAGACGATCGGGAAAACGAGTAACTTGGGATACGTTTGCTTCTCCCGTAAGAGAGGATTTCCCATCGTAAGAAGTACTCCTGTGTGGGCAGATTCTCACTACAGACAGTTCATTCCAACGCAGCAGACTACAACTGCACTAGTCGGGACATTTTGCGACCAAACAGATGTCGAATGTCTGGCGCAAAGATATTCTCATTAGCCAAGCCAACAACGGCATGTGTCTTGACCAGAAAGGCATGCGTTCTTGCCAAAGATTATGCCCCAGTGATTTATCGCTAAACTAAAGAAAATAGTGAGTTTATTATCCAAGTTACGGGAAGGATGTTTCATTTGTAGAATGACTGTGTTGCAAGGAAAGGGAGAGACCGGGCTACACTTTACCTTCAAACTCATGGGCATAGCATACAGCAACTTCTCCGCCCCAAAAGAGTAAAATACCGTATCTGATTTCGAATTAAACGGGTTGAGGCATACGACTTTCCTGAACTGTGTTTTTCGAACGCATTTCGAACTGTTGCCTCAGAAAACAAATATAGCCTAACAGGCGATGCTCGCTTTCCATGAAATTATGTCCACCTGCATAGACTGAGGCTATGTATCACATGTGCCCGCTAGCAGGCTCACCGCTTTTTGCCTTTACCCTTGGCGACCAACCTTGTTCAGACTATCTCACCGGGAGGCCTACATATGACATCCTCGAGGTTGGCACAGAAACTCTTGCAGAACTGCAGAACAGAGAGATTGCCCTCGTCACGAAGGAAAATTGGTAAAATATGGCAACGTTTCCGGAAGTGATAATAGCTATTGGACATACCTCTGGGTACCTGTTCGCCTCTCCAGACATTTTTGGATATCCACCATGAAGAATGTGGCGCGACCTCAAAAACCTTCGCCCGAGGGGTGGAAGAAAACGCAGCTAGCGCATATTGCTTAAAAGGAAAACTAACTACTCAAAGTCAAATGCTTACTTCCATAATGATTGAGAAATGCGAGGTTTTGGTCACTGATAGACCGTCCACTCTCGTTTAACAGTAAATAAGGCAGCGAACCCCGGAAATGTCTCAGCAATGAATCACCTCCGTCGTTTCATAGAGGGAAACAACTGGCATGGGACTGATTTTACCTTATAGTTGCGTGCGTATGTACGTCTTGAAGCCCATGGATCGCGCAACGACTTCCATGCTAGATAAGACCACCTTCGCCGGCTTCTGTGAAACAAAGTGTGTCTGGTAAGTCGTAGAGTCCTGCTCATAGGACCTCTCTTGTCTTAATGACATCTAGTTGTCCAGGTAGTCGCAGACTCAATGATCATGCTAGGTTATGCCAGTTGATCAATCACACCTGGCCTCTATCAAATAGGGTTGAAAGATTTAAGTCTTGCAATAAGGTTATCAAGTCAAACATTCAGTATCAACGGCTCCATATATTTGTCCCCATTTCTCCACCAGGATTGGGATCCTGAAATTGTAGAACATTGTAACAGAATTGGAGATACAACACCAAATACAACCGAAAAGAAATGTCAAGATCTGAGAAGCTGAGGTGATAACAACCTCATCTTCTAGGAAAGCAGCATTTCATGTCGTCCAGGTCGACATCCTCATATTTGAGAAGTCTAACGGGATTGTAATTCTTCTTAAACTGCTCAAGCTCATCCTCTCGAATCTGCTCAATTGTGACGTGCTGTTGATAACAAGCAGCAGATGTGAGGTAAATAAGGATACCACTATTACCAATGGCAAGCACACTTAAAAACAATTCATAAACCCCATAATCAGATTGTCAGTCCAAGACATCCGTATGAACTCCACAGGATCAAACATCCGATGCAGCACCATGATACCCCTTCTGACTAAGTACCTTATGGGCAGAAAATGGGGAGGAGTTTGGGTGAAAGGATCTTCTGACCACACATGAGAAGCAATAAGTGAATGATAATTATTACCTCTGGTGCCAAATAATTTAACATTCCACAAGTGGTCCATAGAAGGCCAACACCCTGAAAGATTAAGCACAGACATTATCCGATGTTTTTAGTGGTTAACATAGACAGAAACCAAAACTGCATTGTGGTCTGAAGATAACAATGCAGCCATGAATAAGAAAGGGAAAGTACCTGTTCTGGCAAATCAATCAGACTGAAATCTGATAATTTTCAAGTTTCCTTGTGAATCAAGTAGGAGGTTTTCTGGCTGTGCATCACAAAATATGTCAATACATTGCTTTGACCAGTAAAAGTGATGTAGATCCAGGGATTGAGTAAAACGATTACCTTTAAGTCTCGGTGATAGACTCCTTTACTGTGATTAGTAATCCACTCCATCGATAAGCTATTTATAGTATTTTCCTGACTCTGCTTCATTAAGACGTCCATGATGAACCTGAGGGGTTGTAGATTCAAGAGGAGTCAGAATTTGAAAGCTGTTACATTAGCTTAGGCCACATACACAGGCTTATTAGACTACTCACTATTTTGTTCAAATAGCTCTCCCCCTGATAAATTCCAAGCTGATGTATATCTTTGTCTGGCTGGAGAGAACCTAAATGCAGGACCAGAATATCAGATTACTGGCACACTAAAGATAAATTGGCATTAGAGTGAAGCAAAAATTGTTCCAGACCACGTGAAGGCTTGAGGATGCCGGACAAGCTTCATTATTGATATCTCCCTCTTGATCTGTACAACCAAGAAGAAGATTTGTTTACAAAGACTAATAGCACTTAAAAGTAGCAGCAGAAAAATATCAAAGCATGATCTTGGCTGGGGCGCAAAATTTTAACAGATGATACTGGGTCAATCAGGATGA
This sequence comes from Melastoma dodecandrum, assembly GCA_029817715.1. Lineage (NCBI taxonomy): Eukaryota > Viridiplantae > Streptophyta > Magnoliopsida > Myrtales > Melastomataceae > Melastoma > Melastoma dodecandrum. Next base: position 13,089 of record JARUPY010000391.1, on the reverse strand, counting down.
TATTTGAAGAAATGGAAATGTCATGAACACCAGTTAAGTGGCATGAACGATGATCACAATTAGTTGACCAGGAAATGCACAGATCACTAACAGCTACAAACAATTATCAACAGTGATCTTTTAAGACCTGAATCATTCGGGATTTGGGAAAGCTGGAAAGGGAATGCGAAAATCGAAATCCATTGATTTCCATTTTCAAGTCAAAATGCCAAAAATTCGAAGGAAAAGGCGAGCAATACCGAAAGGGGTCATCTTTCAATTAAAATCTCCCCTAAAATGTGGTTTAGTTTTCCTATTCCGATTCCTGCATTTCTGTTGAACCAAAACAGCAAAGAGAGCACACCTGCGAAAAGCTAACAAGTCCCTTTAAACACAAAGAACATAGGGACCACATTAACCAGACTCGCTCCCGCCAACTTAGCTTCTCCCCCAAGCACAGAAACTTTACGAGTTTTGTTCCAAGATGACGTCATTTAGCGAAATATTTCGCCAAATGACGCATCTTTGGAAATAATTGGCTAAGTAACCCACCAAAGTCGGCCTTTGTAAGAGGCCGACTTTGGTTCAGAAGGAAGTCGGCCTTACAAAGGCCGACTTCCTCTGCCAACTTTTTTTTTCTTTTAGTTAGTGGAAGTCGGCCTTTGTAAGGCCGACTTTTCCCAGACAGCACTGAAGTCGGCCTTTGTAAGGCCGACTTCCACTAAGTAAAAAAAAAAAAAATTGCCAGAGGAAGTCGGCCTTTGTAAGGCCGACTTCAGTGCGGTCTGAGCAAAGTTGGCCTTACAAAGGCCGACTTCCATCAAACAAAAAAAAAAAAAAATTGGCAGAGGAAGTCGGCCTAAGGCCGACTTCCATCAAACAAAAAATAAAAAATTTGGCAGAGGAAGTCGGCCTTACAAAGGCCGACTTCAGTGCGGTCTGAGCAAAGTCGGCCTTACAAAGGCCGACTTCCCTCCTAACTTAAAAAAAAATAAACTTCAATTCCTATAACACACCTGTACCACGTACCTCAACTCATTTCAATCAACATCAAGTCATTTCAATAATCAACTCAATTCAACTCAAATCATAATGCCAGTAAAACAACCAACTAAAAAGAAAGTACATAGGAGAAGTGTAAATGATCCTAATTCCTTCGGGAGCGCCTAGAGTAGAAGAATGATCCCCAGCGTCGCTGAGAGTCCATCTGCGTAACCTGAGAAGAATCATCTGCATCACGAACGGTGGGTCGATCCCTCCTACTCTTCCTTGGTGCCTCGGGAGTGGACGACGTAGATGCATATAACGCCGGAGTCCTAATGGCATCAACGGGAGTCGGATCAATCACAAGAGATGGATATACCTCCTGCTGCTGCGATTGCCTGACGAACGCATCGACGTCAAACATATCAACGTCCTCCTGCTGCTCCTCTTCTTCCTCTTCCTCCTGCTGCTCATCTTCTTCCTCTTCCTCGGCCTCCTCCTCTTCGTGCTCCTCTTCCTCCGAGTGAGGTTCATCGTCTGGCTCAGCTTCAAACTCGTCGCCAGCCGCTGGCGCTTCAGCACGTCCATACAAGCGCATCGGGGTAAATTTTTGCAAGAAGTTATGGCCCCTGCGAGAAATACCTGCGATGTGCTCTAACTCAGAAGGGTCACCTCTCGCGGATCGGATAGAGATGTCCCTCATTTGTTGCGTCTGCGAGGAAAGTATATTACTACACATGATTTATACATTAATGAAGGTAAATAGTTATTGTACTTACCACTATACTCAGCATTACGCCCGTGTGAGATAAGTGTGGACAGGAGTGACGCATGTACAATGTTGTATACTCCCCGTCTTGTTCCCAATGTAAAGGAACGACGTGGCTACCCCGGTGATGCCACAGCTGGATGTAGTCCGCGTGGCTGTGCCTCCAATTGTCTGATGATTTCCCACGCATGTCGATCCGGTGGAGGTGTGTCTCAGCGTCGCATTGCCCAGGAATTATTTGCTCGTCTCCAAATTGTCGAATGACTCTATCCGAGTAGTGTCATTCGACAATTGAGAAGCAGATCAGCGGCACACGTTCTCGCCAGCTTTCTTCACCGTCCAAGCAATAATCAGGAAGTCTCGCACAGACATCATCCATGTATGGATGCCAAACGACCTGCGAAACGAACAAACATAACCAACCAACCAACGACAATCACAACAAGTTGAATCAATATTAAGTCGAAGGGAAATACCTGATCGAAACTCTGCCTATCAAGTGCTTCTCTGATAACGGATAAGACATGCGTAGCCACAGCAGTCGTATCGAGAGATGCTCCCCATCGATATGCAAGAGGCATTCCTTGCCTCTGTCTGCTCCGACGTCTTAGGGGAGATAAGTGTGGGAATCTATCCCACGCCCACGTCTGCAGCAACACTAAACAACCGGCAATCTGAGATGCTTTCTTGTGTGCTGCTCGACATAACTATCTGTATAGCCATGCTAGACAAGCTGATCTTCAGCTGTAAGAACCACATAACTCGAAGTCCTCCAACAGCGGCAACCACATAAGATGCACTAGATTGTCTGACTTATCCGGAAAAATCATCGATCCTATAAGCTGCAGGATGTATGCCCTGGTATGCATACGTACCTGCTCTTCCGGTGCATGTGGATCTAACACGTCGAAACGGGATGCCAACCAACTCATCTTCACCCTTCCCGCCTTCATCTGACTTCTTCCCGGGATGTTCCCTAATAGATGACCGCAAACCGCTTCGAAGTCGAAGCTGGTGTACGAGATGACGGGGTCACCCTCAATGAGCAATCCTAGCTGAATCGCCACGTCCTGCAATGTCACGGTCATCTCTCCATGCGCCATGTGGAAAGTGTGAGTCTCCGGCCTCCATCGCTCCACTAATGCCGTGATTAGCGCATGATCTAGCTCAATGAATGGTAGCTTCGCAACTCCAAAGAAGCCAGCCTGTCGTAGGTATCTATCCATCCGGCGATCTCGAATGATCTTCTTGACACTACTTTCATGATGGCGACATTTCAAAACATTGTTCTGCATGAAAAAAAAATTTCACAATTATTAGTAACATAACTCAAAATATACAAAATATTTAGTAGGACCTCCATACCTCCGTATAAGATGAATCCCATACAGTGGAAGAACGATGCTCTTGCTGGGAGTGCAGTACAGTTGGGATCTGCGGTCCTGGCTCCATACCTCTGTACAAGACAAATGAAACATATCAAGTCCCGGTTCCGTAGTATAACGTCCATATAATAAACGTAGAAATGAAACATATCAAGTATTCTGAAAGATAACCGACATATAATCTTACAGTTTCATTTATTTGGACAACTACGGCGATTATGTCCCTCAACTTTACAAAGACCACAAGTCAACTTCTTCTTCCGTTCCCTCACATCCATTTCATTGTGAATTCTAGTAGATCTGGGTCTCCCTTTCTGTTGTACCCTTTCTGGATTCGGAACGACATTTGGGAATGTATATGCATCCCAATCTTCTTTACAATCAAATGAATGCCATGTGGATGAGTAAACCGCCTTTTGATTAGCCCAAGTGTAAATATTGTGAATGGAATCCGACCCATCCACGTTCACATAGGCGAAACAAGCAAGGGCATGAGAACATGGTATCCGATAGGTTTGCCATTTCTTACAGGTGCACCTATGGTGTCGTAGGAAGACGTTCTTTGTCTTATAATTCCCCCGGGTCGTGACAACGAACGTACCTTCACTTCGATCTAAAAGAGTGACTTGGTGATTTCTGGCTTTCCTGGTTCCTCTTTGAAAACGATTCATGGCAACTTTAGTGAATATTGTTTCACCTTCGGAGGCAAATATTGTTTTCATCTTCGGAGGCATACATTTCCTTGCAGCAATAGCAAGCAATTTCTTTCCACGTACATTCTTGTATCTCCTGTTTGAAGTTGCTAGCTACATGCCGTATACAAAACCTCCACTGTGCAAAAGGTGGCGTCCAACCTACTTCAACATCGTTTACCGCCGCTAGAATACCAGAATGCCTATCTGAAATCAAACATAATCCCGGACAATCATCGCCAACCACGTACCGTTTAAGGCATTTCAAAAACCATCCCCACGACTGGTAGCTTTCCTCATCTACGATTGCAAATGCTAGAGGCACTATGTGGTTGCTGCCATCCAAACTACAAGCAATCAATAACTTATGCTTGTATTTTCCGTACAAGAAAGTCCCGTCAATACTAACTACGGGGCGACAATATCGGAATGCCGTTACTGAGGGACCAAAACACCAAAATACTCTCTGGAAGACAAACTGCGAATCACCAACCATGTATGAACCTCCCCAGTCAACGCAACTATTAGGATTAGAGGCACGAATTGCGTTCAGCAAATGTGGCAACTCGTTGTATGATTCATCCCACGAGCCATAACACCACGCAATAGCTTTCCTTTTCGCATCCCACACCCTTCTCCTTGGCACGTCGTATCCATATTTCTCCTTCACTAAGTTACGAAGAACTTGAACTTTAACTTCCGGACTATCACTAACAAACGTCCTGAACATAGGTTCCATGAAATTTGAATCCAGACGTTCATGATCACGCGATAATACGGGATTTACGCAACTATGAGGTTCACCAACTATTCTCACCTCAAACTCGTCATCCTCTTTTGGTTGTATCGCCCGTAACCTCCACTTACAGCCCTTTTCGAATTCTGAACAACATATATTCCATAAAGTCTTCGTGGATTTGACAACCTCATAATTGCAATGCCGTAAAATATGAAAGTTGTTCACCGTCTGGATAAGCATTTTCTTATCCTTGAAACGCATTCCCTTTTGAAATTCATCAATAAGGTCAGAGAAGTCCACAAGAGGATGAAAATCCCACTCCTCAACTCTCTCATGTACGTCATCCAGATATTCACTATAAAAGGACAGAGGTTTCTCCTTCGACCGACTTCGCGAACTGGACCCTTCACCAGATTCAACAACCATAACCATATCATTGTCCACATTCTCATCATCCGACATCTCATTGCCGGCATTCACATCGTTAAAAAACTCTGCATCAGTGTCAACATCTGGGTCAGAATTCATCACATCTTCATTCACATTGCCTTCATCTTCCATCGGAGGATTAGAACATTCTCCAACAGCATCATTACTCTATACTTCAGCAACGACAATTTCGTTTCCAGCTACAACTTCCATACTATGATCAACTTCCATCGGAATATTATAACAATGTTCGCCCGGAAAACAACGCTGCACTTCCTCCTCAACCACAGCACGATCCACTTCCACATTAGTCTGTACGACAAGCATCCTAGCCTCTACAGCTTCAGTTTGACGACGAACACCCATATGACGATGCCGTTCCACATTACGCTCAACATCCACCCTTCTAGCTTGAACATCCGGCACCGATACATCAGACAACACATATATTTGTTGCATATTCCGTGGATTTGCAATAGCAAACTTAACTAGCAACTTCACATCTTTATCCACTTTAATAGGAACAAGATAATGTTGTACACCAATATTATTTAACGCCAGAACGGGATACCTATGCGCTATCTGCAATGAAATTGCCGATTGCAAACCGATAGCTTCGCATATCAACAGTTCAAAATTCTCGTAATTGACAAATTTAGGAATTTCTGTTCTTGATATTGAACCATTTTCATAACCAACTCCGTCAGCTCCATTGACGGTATTTCCGTTATAAAATATCAATAGTTCAATCGACGACATTGGAATACAACACCTAAATCAATTGAACGGTCAATTAAACACTTCAGTAGGTAATTAGATTCGAAAATGTCAATTAAACACTTCAGTAGGTAATTAGATTCGAAAATGTCAATTAAACAATTTCTTATCCTTTATAAACCATTTCTTACCATAATTTTCATACGATAACATTAACACTAATTAATTATACTTACTCAGAAATAACAATTAATTCAACTAATTATACGATAATTAACTATAAAAAACATAAAATTACGCTATTACCTTCAGGGGAACGGAAGGCGACGGTCGGGGACGGGATGGCTCCAAAGAGGACCGTGGGGAACTGGGACGGACGCACGGACTCGGTAACGGAAGCACGGTCGGGGACGGAACCACGCGCTTGGGGACGGGGACGGAAGCACGGGCTCGACTTCCTCTGAGCCTTCTAAGCGGCTCTTGGCCAAGTGGGAAGCTTAGAAGGCTTTTTGTGTCTGTCTCAGGTGCTTTTACTTTCTTGCTATCAGTGAAAAGAGTAGACCTATGATTGGTTTCCTTCCTATCTTTAGACCAAGGAAATATGGACAGTCTTGAGATCTTTCCCTCAGCTGAAACAGGTGAAATCAAAGGACATTACTTTGAATGCTACTGCAGGTACACGTTTTTTTTTTACTTAGTTGTAAGGTGCCGACTTCCACTAAGTAAAAAAAAAAAAAAATTGACAGAGGAAGTCGGCCTTTGTAAAGCCGACTTCCTTCTGAACCAAAGTCGGCCTTACAAAGGCCGACTTTGGTGGGTTACTTGTGGCCAATTATTTCCAAAGATGCGTCATTTGGCGAAATATTTCGCCAAAATTGACGTCATCTTGGAACAAAACTCGAAACTTTACACCGAAGAATTTTGCAGAACTTAATACACCCACAACACAAAATTAAACAAGTATCTCTTCCAAGGAATGATAAATTAAGCTTTCTAGCTCGGTGCTTCTACCAAACAATCCAACGAGCATTATCTTAAGCACCGATGACTGAGCAAATATCACAATAACAAGAACCATCCCAGGATGATCAAATGACCCGGTCTACCATCTTATGCCTGAATGATGGCGCTCCGATCCAAAACCTTCATGGCAACACTCTCGCCCGTCTCCGTGTTCTGAGCAAACTTCGCCTTGGCAAAAGTCCCCTCCCCAACCGTCCTCCCAACCTCGTACTTCCCCGCTTTCCTCAACACCAAACAAAATGCAACCCTCCAGCCATGAAAACCCCCAAATTCGACCTTGTTGCGGTGGCGTCGACGATCAGAAATTCCCGACCAGGCAAAAGGGAAGGAGTGGCCCCGTGAAAAGAAGAAAATTGGGTGGGTGGGGACTGGGCCTCTCGTTGCAAAGCCGTGGAGCAGGATGATGTTGTCGGGATTTGTTAGGTCGGACGGAAATCGGAAGGAGTCTTTAGGATTTGAATTTCGGGAACTGGGTTTTGGCTTGAGACAGCAACATCCCTTGTGGGATTTTGAAAAAGTTCACATCTTTAGCTTCTTCCATTTAATCTCCGATAGATTGAGTAATGATAGGAGTTTTGTTCTATTAAGTCCAAATCAAAAATTTTAAAATTTTTTATTTATAATATCGAATTTTTTGAACTTAAACGGTTAGAGTTGGAAACATCGGGAGTCATGACCATGTCCGTTAGATTCTGCATCTTTTGATTTAGAACAAGGAAGGAGGCTTTAGATTAGATCATACTAACTTTAATTTCTATGGGGCCTTGCAAACGTGACTTTTTAGGTCCCAACTAGTTTGTCGATGGCATGGGCAGGCAGTTAGGGGCATCACCATCACCATCATCATCATTAATCTTGTACATATGATATCCATTAAAATACCATGCATGTATTACATATTGTCTTTTGAAGAGTATTAATATTTGAGTGGTGAAATATAAATTGGATTTACAAAAAGTAGATTTTTAACTCTCAATTTGTACCATGCGAAAATCGAGTTATGTTCTCCAATTGGCATCAATTGAGAGAGTTTCATCCATTGCTCTTTATATATTTACATAGAGTTTTGTACGAAATACGGTTAGTTTTAAAAAAAAATTACGAAATACGGTCCCAGTTTCGTAAAAATACAGTTTTACCGTCGATGGGGCTCGTTCAAAGCGCCCCTTGGATTACAAAGAGGGCGCGGTCCGAAAACGCGCCCTCCGTGTGCCCAGTAAAGGGGGCGGGTTTCCAAAACTCGCCCCTTACGCATGCACCGATAATGCTTAATGTGTTCAAGTGGCGCACGGTCTTCAAAACGCGCCCCTCCTGAAAGAGGCCCACTGAGTGCCCCCCACGGCTCCCCCCCTCCCCGGCGGTCACTCCCCCCCGGTTCCCCCCCCCCCCCCCTTCCCTCCTTCCCGTCCCCCCTCACTTGTGGTAGTGACAGAGACACTCCCCCCCGTCCCCCCCTTCCCCCCCCCCAAAATTAGGCCACTCCCCCCCCGTCACCCCTTGTATTCCCCCTACATGGGAAAACCCGCGCCCCTCCTTGTGGCATTAACAAGCGGGCGCGATTTGTGACTGCGCCATTGTTGGAATTTCATAATGGGAGGGTTAAAAACCCGCCCCCGCCCCGTCCCCCGTATGGCATATACATCTCACCTATGAATACCTTTTTACAAAACCTGTTTTCAATAAAACTATGAAAAACATTCATAGGTAACATTCATACAACCCAATCCCAAACTTCGGAACAATCTAACACCAAACATTAAATAACAAAGCCAATGTAATACGTACACAAGTCAAAACGTTCAAATTTCATATCGTCAAACATCTAACGTAACAAAGTCAAAAAGTCGTAATACACGAGTCAGTAATGTCCCCTACGCCTTGTAGATTTCCTCCTAACATAAGGCCCTCACGACGGAGACGATTCTTCTGGAACTTCAGGGTACTCCTAGATGGAACATACGAGTACAGTTGGTGTAATTTGAGAAGTTTCCTTCTCATTTGTGCAAATTGCAGTCGTACACTGACAAGAAGTTATATTAGTTAAGTTAGGAAAGTTTAAATGAATCTTAAATCGAATGGACTTACACCGAATTCCCTTGGATTTAAATCGGAGCCTCCGGTGTAGAAATGGACCCAACCTCGTAGTAAGGAGTGCTCGTAATCGCAATAATAAATCATGAGAAAAACTTGCGAGATGAAGCATCCCCTTCTCGCACTTCATATGGCCCTACCTCGTCCAAATACGGGGTTCGTCGTATGTCCGTGGCTGCTCCATCATGTTCTTCATCCTCTTCCGCATCGTCCATATGATGAGGTTATATTCTTCCTCCCATATGAATCCTTCCTCCTCCATTTGTTGTCCCACCTTTGTGGGACTGAAACTCATATGCAGGTTGATTCTTCCAACTCGCCCGTACGACCATATAATCTCATCGGTTGCATACTACCCCGAATCATTTTACCAAGGACTCGCCGCTGCAAGATTAACGATGTTCCTCCGGCTGGTCAGACCGATGCTTTATCTTTCAGGAATGTTCTTCATCTACATCAGAAGTATTAGGGTTTAAAGTTGAACAATGAATGAGAAAATGTTATGAGAATAGTAATACTCATTAAGGACTTACCAATGTTGCCTAAGCATGGAGCCGGATTGTGCGAATATGGTGCTGCATGGATGTGCTTTGCCATTACCATTTTTGAATATCTAATGGGAGGACTCCCAAAACATCGGCACCGGACCTTGTTGAGATGAATCTTTCCCCACTCGTGGCTTTCCACAAACACTTCGGTGGATCTCTCTCCAGTTTTTATTCGTTTTCCTGCGTAAATCTATCTTGTGGGAGTGCCTTGCTTGTGTCACTAATCTTGCGGGCACCAGTTGATCTGATCGCCCAAAAACTGACGAATCACTATATACGGATATTGCCTCTCCACGATGATAGCAAGCAATTATAGCGGGGAAGTCTTGCATGCCAGAAAGCCTCACCAGATCGGCAGTAATTCAGGAAGCATAGGCTACCAAACTCATCAGGGGTAAGTGGAATGACCATATATTCTGCATATATCAATGTGTAATGTGTGAGAAGAGTTTCGATATAATCAAATGAAATTTGTTAGCCTATAGTAGTTATACTTGATCAATGCTCTGCCTATCGAATGCCTCTCTGTAGGAAGAAAGAACATGGGTGGAGCACCGTGCGTACATCCTCTCGCAACGGCCCCCATCTATGGATCAAAAACGGCATATCTTCTGTCCACAAAGGGTGGGACGGAGTCTCAGAGGTTGCTACATGAGGGAATTCTATCACGATGCCCAAATCTGTAGCAGTATCAATGGGACCCTCTATCTGAGATGCCTTATGGTGAGCCGCGCCTTTACACAAACTCCTGGTAAAGCCGACGCTATGCATGCACTTTATATTGGGCCTCCCCAACATATAAATTTCCAGCCCTCTCAAAGTCTCCTATTTCAAAGGGCAACCAGAATACAATGCAGTAAAACTATCCTGGCTTCGTCGTGACACCACATCCCACCAATCAGCTTACAGAATATATGGCCCTGGTATGCATACTGCACAAACTCCTCAGCATAAAGGGCTTCTATAGGGTATATCACGCAAAATTCGGCAGCCAGCCAGCTAAGTCCCTAATATCGATCATGCCTATTGTTGTCACCCCTTTGTATCCGGCCCAATAGCTCTAAACACAGGCACACCGCCTCATTAGAATACGGATGTTTATTTCTTGTCTTAAAAATCACCGTCATTCACTATATCTACTGGCAAACCTAGCTGAATTGCCACACATCTTGAAGGGTGATAGTCATCTCACCGTGCAACATATGGAAGGTGTGCGTTCTCGGCCTCCAGCGTTCCGTCAATGCTGTGATGTGGTGGGGCCCAGTTCCAATGATATTGAATGGAAGCTTTAGCCAATCCCATTGAATCTGGCTTGACGTGAGGGTTATAGGTCCATCCCTGGGATCGGTGGCACCTCCCTTCAGAGATTTTCTTCAGCTCCGACGGCAACGTGAGAACGATATTCTGTAGATATGACAGGAGTTTAGTAAAAAATATACGAATACATGACAACATATTAATAGATGCTGTCCGAAGGTACGGAATACAAACGAATTCACATACCACGCTATATCCTGGCTTCCCAATACAACTGTCGAGCGAATGCTCTGCTTGAGCATCAAGAACACTTGTCTTTCTTGGTCCTGGACGCAATTTTCCTGTTACAAAAAATATCAACACACGGTTATTAACAAGAAACAACTTAAGCATAAAAATCAGAAAATCCGACAACTTATTCAACAATTGAAACTAACACTTACAAAAGATTCCTTTTAGGCAACTACGTCGGTTATGACCTTCCTTTCTAACATAAACCACAAACTAGTTTTCCGAGTTTTCTCCTTGTTGTCCATTTCATTCTCGTATTACGGGATGACTTGTTGGACGGCCCTATACTCGGTATGACTCTTTGTAGGATCGGGGAGTTGACTCTCAGGGAAAGGATTATTCCAGGCCTTAATCATCTTTGTAAGTCAAATGAATGCCACATTTCGGAAGCATACACGGCCTTCCTGACACTGTCGCATGGTAGTAGAAATGACTGAACACATAGCGGTTATGATCTACATGCTCATGTGTGCATAACATGGCCAAAGTGGTGCGAACAAGGGTAATGCGTTAGATCTTCGCTCTTCTTGCTGCTGTCATTTACGCCGCTTGACAGGAAAATCATACTTGAGTCGATTGTTTTCCTTTAGTTTGTCCACGTCAAATCTTACCATGCCTGTCGATCGAGAGTCGAGAAGGCACTACTTTCATCTCGTTTGGCCTATCCCATACATTTAAAACAAGTCGATTTGTACATACACTTGTAAAAATTTTGCCAATTTCTCAACGCAGGAGCCAGCATCATCCCTTCTTTCATCCCTTCTGGCTATTCCAGTATGACAACGCAATTGTACCATATTTTTCGAACAAGAGCCGAAACATGAAGATTTCTGCCACCTTCCTTATAACGGCTTTGTAACTCTCGCTCAAATTTCTGTAGTCACTTAGACATAGTATGTATAAAAGCCATCACGACCTCAAATACCACATGCTCTTCATATCATCTCGGACGAAAAACTCACGCATGCTTTTGGCATTGATGTAAACATGCTTCTCATAAATGTTTTTGTGCTTCACCAGTCATCGACTTTCCGTCGCTAGCGCGCTATTCAAAACTTCCTTTTACAAGTACAATTTTTATATCTTGTATTGAAATGGGCTTGCCACATGTCCTAAGACACATACGCCTACAATGCGCAAAATGGAGGGTTCCAGCCCACATGCGGATCATTTCACAGCCGCCTGAATGCCGTGCATGTCTTGTCGGAAAATCAAGCATAATCCTCCTGCCCTATCACCAATGACACTATCTCCCTTAAAGACATATATCAAAGAACCAACTCACAAGAATCATTAGCTTTCCTCATCAACTAGTGGCAGAATGGCAAGCAGGAACAAATTTGGTATATCCCAATCCATAGCACAAGCAATTAAGAGAGTTTTTAATGCCTAGATTTACCATATGAAAAAATGTGCCATCTATACTCACAACTGGCCGACAATGAGTAAAATGCCTGAATACACAGTCCAAAAACGCCAAAAATGAAGTCTCTGAAACTGAAATACAAATTCCAACATCGCCAACGTTTATAAGTTGCACCCCAATCAACACTTGTTCCGGTGTTGGCCATTATGATTGGTATTCATTAGATGCGGCAACTTCGTTATTAAGATTCTTCCCATTTGCCATATTCAACTTCAGTTGCCTTCACTCTTTGTATCCCATACTACGTGCGTGGCGATTTACTTCGTACACCAAATATCTCCTTTATTACATTTATCCAGTAGGAACGCACACTTTCAGCTTCAGGAGATTCTCTAACAAAAGTACGGAAGTAGGGAACCATAAAAGTTTGCAGTGTCAAGTCGATCATGATATTCGTGAAAAGTTACTGCATTTTAAACATGTAGTGCGCCCTCACCAACAGAAAAAAAAAAAATAATAAAAAAAAAATTTGAGAGATGGTTTTATTTCAAAACTCATCATCACAAGAACGTTGAATCGCGCGTAATCTTCCACTTGCCAACCAGAAACCAACCTACAGAACAAAATACACAGGACCATGTCGTCCTTATCTGAATCCACAATTTCGTAGTTTATAATGGTTCTTGATATGGAACATATTAACCGTAATGAAATGGTTCTTATGCTTTGAAACTGCATCCCTTTACGAAAACAAAAAATTCAACCACAGCATCTGGGTCGTCCGTCATCCTAACTTCCATTATAATCCTCGAAAATGAC